>CANYLF011879583.1:0-14310 GCA_948193215.1 Bocquillonia castaneifolia | reverse complement strand
AACATCTTTTTTTCTTTGACATACCTATCACCTACTCCAAACACATGGGGAGAAAATTAGGGATTTAAGTAGTTGATTATGCTAAACACTCAGCTGATTTGTCTAGATATTCACTTCTTCCATTAATGGTTCAGAGTAACTTAGAATAAAAAAATACATTCTTTCCTGTAGCTTTGATAATAAAATATATTCTTTCGTGTAGATCTGATAATATGTGGTAGTGTATCTATGATGTTTTGTTGGTTGATTGGCTAACATCTCTTAGCACGTTTGGGAATTCATGGTGAGTAATTCCCATGTTTAACCAAGCATAGGACATGGATGGATTGATAAAACTCTTAATTGGCATGGTGGATTAATTCCAACTTCACTGATTGGTTATTTAAGCTCTTCTTTTCATTATTGCTAAGGTAGCGGTTCAGTTGGTCTTAAGTCTTAACCATTGGAGGAGATTTAGATGTGAAGAAAGAAAAGCTAACAAACGATTATATTATTCAGTCAGTAATATGAAATCTATCATGTATAGGGTGCTCAACTAAAATTAGTTTACAATTTGTTCGAGGAACTTGCTTTTGCTGGACTTTTTATTGAGAGTTGCGTCATGGGTGCATATTATACAATGAGATAAGAGCCATGCATTTTGAACCAATCTTATATGTGCACTCATTTATTTTCAGGAATTATCTATTCCAGAAAGATTATATTAATGTATTGCAGCTTTGTCGCAGATATTTTGTTTATTTTATTTCCTTTTCTAAAAGTTTTTAGCTCTTTACTAGGACTAATGAAGAAATCGGTCCACTGTCTCCTCTAGCTGTTAGTCTTGCAGCTGGCCTTTCTGGTTCTGTGGGTGCTGCTGCTTCTCATTGTTTTGACACTGCAAGAAGTCGATCACAATGTACGGTGCTGCCCAGGGTATGACCTTCTTTGCAAACAGTTCTTCTGTTATCTGTAGTTATATTACATGCATTTACATTTCTTATGCACCTTACATATCGTAATGTGGTATAAATTATCGTAATGTGGCATTAATGCTGGTCACTCCAAAATAAGGGAAATCATTATAGAAAACATCGATCAGTCCAATACTTAACCTGTTTTCAAACTGGAAACTAGACACTGGTACACAAGTCAGAAAAATGTTGCTTGTTACATGGGAGTGGGATTGCTACCTAATTGTTTTTAACTGTTCATCGTTCATTCTGATTGCTGTGAACCATGAAGATAATCTCTCTTTAGGCTTTACAGACTTTGATTATCATATAAAGGTAGCTCAAGATGCCAAACAAGGGTAAGAAATTGGCAGTTTTCCTCATCAATTTTCACAAACAAGGCCCATTCTACGAGTTTTTCAGTAAATTTCAAATAATTTAATCTCATATAAGCTATTATATCATATCTGACTAATGTCTGTCTAACTTATTGTAAGCATGATTTCCTTGCATTGTTTAACTGTATTTGTATTTTGTTTGAACACTGGATTGGATTTGGATCAACTAATTGTACATCTCTCCTCTTTAGCTCTATTCTGTTGCATCTATATAACCGTATTGTTTTCCTGCAGTATATTTCGATGGAGAGGAGGCTGTTGAATTGGAATCGACCAGGGAAGAGGTTTGAGAGACTCACAGGGATCCATCCAGCTGACAGGAATCTCTTGTTCCATGGTATTTGGTTGCGAATGGCTCGTAGTGGGCTAGCATCATTTATGATTGCTGGAAGCTATTATATGGCTGTCGATTATCTTGTTTCATAATGAACCACAAAAAAGAAAACAAGTAAAGGATAAGGAACTTTTTTCAACCAATTTTCAATGATCTGATCACATCTTTGATATGAAGTCTATTTGAGATCCCCAAAGATGTCTTAGGCAGGATCAATGTCCACTATATCAAAAGTCTATTTTAGATCCCCAAAGATTTCTTAGGCAGGATCAATGTCCACTACATAGTGACATTGGGAATCAAACTTCTTACTGTGAATCCTGCCAAGTGAAGTTCCAGGTAGCTGACCTCCTGACCTGAAAAAAGGCCTGATGGAGGTCTGCAGGTTCCTTTTGTACATGTAAACATGGCAATTGTTTCTCTAACTGCTGAAAATGTCTGCTACAGTTATCAGGATTTTTTTTCCCCTTCTCTTGCAAGCAATACGCAAAATTTCAGCTGTAAATTCATGTGATATATGGAAATGGAGCGGTGGAGGTGCATACTGAGAGTTCCATTTTTAACTCAGAAAATTACTACTTGCTTCATATGTCAATCTAGGCTTTCCTAATTTATGTTACTGATTTTTGTATTGCTTGGAATAATATTGAGAATAGAGAATCCAAGAGGGAATCATTAGCCCATCTCTGTTTGTGATCAAAGGTCTATCTGAAAATAGCAATCATATTTGTATGCAATTTGATCATCCTCATCTGTATGTAGGGATGGCAATGGGATGGGTTTTTGCGGATACCCGCCCCGATTCGATCCGATCCGATCCGAATAAAGCAAATTTGGATAGTTCTTTATTGGATTTGGGACGGATAAGGATTTCGATTTTACTATCTGAACCGGATTTGGATTGGATTAGGATTTCATCATCTGGATATCTATTATCCGAATCCGGTTTTATTTATAGGATTCGGGCATAGGATATTCGCATCCGGTATCCGATATCCGGTTATTTAAACGGATAATGGGTACCGGATACTCATTTACATGTTAATTTAAAGAAAAATAAAAAAATATTTTCAATTAAAATTTAATATTTTTTATTAATAGGATATCCAATGCGGATTCGGATATCCATGGGTATATTTATTCGGACTTGGGACGGATACAGATTTTTTCTAATCGAATTCGGAGCGGATTCGGATAGTTATATAGTTAAGCGGATTCAGATTCGAATGTGGTTTATTGGTCGGATATCCGATCCATTGTTATCCTTATGTATGTATATATGCTCCTGAAACTATGGACGAAACCATCAGAGAATTTAAATTTACATCATCATCAGAGTTAGTAGAGAGAGATTTGAACCTTAGATTCTCATGTCAATTATAAGCGTTCCTATCATTAGAATATGCCTACAGAGACAATTATTATTATGGCTTATTGAGCGAATATCCGACCTATTGTCATCCCTATGACGAAACCATCGGAGAATTTAAATAGTTACATCATCATCAGAGTTAGTAGAGGGAGATTTGAACCTTAGATTCTCCTGTCAATTATAAGCGTTCCTACCATTGGACTATGCCTACAGAGACAATTATTATTATTATTATTATTAAGAAGTAAAACATTTTGTTGTATCAGAAAAATGTCAGTACAATCCAGAGGCTTTGATGCTCGGTGAAATTGGAGTGTAGTTAAGAGAATGGGGCTAAAGCTGGCATTGACAAAACAATTAAAGGACTGATAAGTTGGAAGTTGATGACATGAAAAAGGCCTACAACATATAACAGCGAAACCGATAAAACCCAATCCAGGTTAACTATTACAATTTATGTACTCCTTCCTTTGTTTTTTTTTTTCCTCCTCTCTTCCTTGTAAAGTAACTAAAACAACTGTCTGTATCAAAACATTATCTTCAAAATGCTTTCTTTCAAGCTTAATAATTTACCCCTATCACCTTCTCCACTAACCAGTTACCAGAAGCAGCAGCAGCAGCATCTAACTTCTCTTAGAAATGGCTCACTTCCCACTTTTCTCACTACTACTAATACTAATACTACTACTGCTACATTAATATCTTTAACTTTGTCACCTCCCACAAAAGAAAAGTTCATCTCAAATGCTTCTTCTTCTTCTTCTTCGGATTCTGTCCAACAGCAAGAGCAAGAAGAAGAAGAGTATCAAGTGATTACAGCAATGAGAAGTGCCTACAATGACATTGTAATAGTGGATACTCTTGAAGGCAGGATGTTGCTTCTTGACTCTACTCGTAAGTACTGTTTTCTTCTTCTTCTTCTTCCTTTCTTAATTTCTTTATTCATTGAAATTCACTATGGTCGTTGCAGATAATGTTCATAGCATTCTTAACAAGGATCAGAAATGGACTGGGGCATATTGGGTATCTGAATTTTTCTTTATCTTATCTTTTTTATGCCCAAATTAGGAAATGTTATATACATATTATAGTAAACCCATTCTAATGTATTAAAAGCTTTGACCTATTTTATTTAGAATTACTCTTTCACCTCCTCTTCTGATGAAAAGGGCGTGTTTTGATTTGGATAATAATTTACAAACTTTTATTTATACCCTCTTGATGAAATTGGAATACTGAAAGGGTGTGTTTGTTTGGATTATACTTTTTCTGAGGAAAAAACAGCTTACATTTCTCAATTTGGAAAATATTTCAGCATTCTGAAAAACTAGAGCTATTCTTAGAGCAAAGGCACCCTCCTATACTACAATTTCAAGATATAGAGGGTGTACCTCAGCTATACTTATTAGATTGGTGGATTACTATTTCAACAGCTCTATAATCAAAGAAGTATCAGTAAAAAGCAACCTATTAGTTAATGAGGCTGCAAAATTTTAAATATACACATGAAGCAACTTATGATTTATGCTGGCATAGATGTATATTTAAGCCATTTCTTCACTGGTTTGTTCTTTAATTATTGCTCTTCTTCACGCAGGACGAATTTGCTAGTTTGCCAGCCATTATTCCAGAAGGTCCAATTGCAATACTTGGTCTGGTATTTCTCATTTTCTTGCCATAAAACATCCATCCTTTTGAAATTATTTATGAACCAAGTTTAGTTAATGAGATGATCATGTGTGAAATTTACTTGTTAATTATCCAGGGAGCTGGCACTGCTGCACATTTGATGCTTGACTTGTGGCCTTCATTAGAGCTTGAAGGTTGGGAGATTGATCCCATTGTAAGCAAGGAACATTATATCTGTGATAAATCGTCATTATCAATTTGATTTTCTGTTTCTTTCTTTATAATTTTTTTCCCTATCCCTTTAATTTAAGCATAATGTCACAATTCTCTCTCATCTATTTTGCAATGTTAGTCAAATAGTGCATAATTTCTCATCTTCAACTATGGAAATAGAGTTGGTTCTGCAGTATAGGGCCTAAAGACTTCAAACTTTTCAAGCCATGAAGCACTAACATCAGTGCTCCTCACCTTTCGTCTGTCTTTTAGGTTTGCCGGTGGGATGGGGAGGTGTTGCAAAACCGGAGTATTTTCTTTTTTAAATGAGCATTAAGATATAGGAACAAGTTAAAAGTCAGTAGATATTATCGACCGTGACTTTGATACAGAGCTGGAGTTTTTAACTAGGATGAATGCACTAACTATGGATATGATGCTGGAAACAGACCAATTTTATATCCTATATTGCTTGCATTACTGCAAATACTTAAAAATATGTTACATAGTACACTATGCCAGTCTTCCTGGATTTGAATCCTCAATTGAATAGCTGATGGCAATGGCTTGTGATCCTGTACAAAGTTTAAGCTTTCATATTCTGACATTTGCTTGATTTATGCTGTACAAAACAATGCTTTCCACTGTTTGTTTTCCCTTTGTTGCATACAATTCCATGCAGATTATTTTCATCAACAAATATATTAGTTTCTTTTTTTAGTACTATAAAGATTTCCAAGTCTGCTGAAACTCTCTCTTTCTCTCTCTGTTTTTTTTTTTTTTTTTTGCATTTTAGTTAATAGACAAAGCTAGACAGTATTTCAGCCTATCTGATCTTGAGAAGCCTACTACAGCTGGTGGCAAACTTCATGTTCATATTGATGATGCTCTTTTTCCCACAGGGAATGATTCTGGAAAATTTGCTGGTGAGTTTTCCTTTTAGTTCATCATCACTTAATGGTTTGCAATGGAGGTGTATTGCTGTAGGGTTTTGAAACAAGTAAAATGCTTGACCTGATTGAGAAAGGAATGCAAATCCAGCTTCTATTTTCATACCTGAATAACTTTGTTTTTATGTCCACCACTTTACAAGATCCATGTGCACCCTAGTGAGACTTTGTTGGGACAGAGGAGTGTTTGTGCAGCAAATGGAAAGAAAATATGGAAATCTGAAAATGGAAGCTCTCTTCACTTCTCATTGATAGGTTTATATATTCAATAAAACATACAATTTATATCAAATTTAAGTGACAAAATACTTCCCCCTAAATTACAAATTTGAACTGAAATGATTTCCCTCTTGAATGGCTTAATTCATCCCTCCGAGTACTATTGAAACCATGCACAACGAATTCTTTTGCTTCTATTCTTATCTGCTTTTGCTGTAAACTTAAAAAGTAAGGTTAAGACTCATGTTCTAACAGACTTGTTTTCTGTTTATATTACATCAATCAAATATTTTATCCTTTTGATTTCTTGTTTATAGTTGATAAATTATTTCATGTAATCTCAAGGGCATGGCAGACAATTTCTTTGCTAACTGTAGGCTAACAACAACTTTTCAGGTATTGTCGTTGACTTGTTCCATGAAGGAAAGGTTTTGCCACAGTTACAAGAGGTATGTCCTTAACTTAAATAATGGAGCCAGTACTTGTAATTTGGTTCCCAGGACTTCTCTAGCATTTAGCTTTCAATTATTGTTTCAGGTTAGAAGAATCCAGTCGTTAACCTCATGCAATTTTTACCCTCTAGGGTAGGAAATCTCACTATTTCATTTAGGCTTCGTTTGTTATGCAGAAAATAAGTTGTTTTGAAAAAATATTCTACATGGAAAATATTTTCCAGAAAAATAGATTATTTTCTTATGTTTTGGTGTGAAAGTAAAAAATATTTTGGGAAAGAGATAAAATTGGATTCCATCATATTTTTATATATAATTTAAATTCATTAATAATTAAAATTAAAAAAGTATAAACATATGGGCCCTACATTTATTTTTTAAATCAAATATATGGTGAAAATATAAATATCCGGGTTCAATGATTTGACAAGTCTTTTATGTGGGACCTAAAAAAACGAATAATTATTCATTACAACGAACACGCTAAAGTGTAATGTACAACAATCTAATATGTTTCCGACACATAATATATGAGAAAGAAAGTCATAAATAAAGTAATAAATAGATGTTTAGGTGTCAAGTGTATAATGGATGTTGTATTTTACACCTGACGCATTTGATGTCAACTTTCTCTTTTGAAAAGAGAAAGTTGTTTTCCAAAGAAGTGAAGGCTTTTAGCTTATGCCTTGGAAAACATTTTTCATAAGAAAAATATTTTCTTGGCAACAAACAACTGAAAATGCAGAAAATATTTTCCAGGAATACATTTTTCGCGAAACAAACGGAGCCTTAGTGCATGTTTCTTTAGCTACAATTACAAACAAGCACTATAAACAGTGGTGGAGTTAGAAGATTTTGACAAGGGGTGGATTGACATGGTTTTAAAAAGGAGGAATGGTAATGGTGTAGTGGAAAAGCAAGAAAAGAAATGAAGGGGGACAGAGAAAGTTAAGGGGGTGGAAGGATGATTTGACAGTGCAGAAGTACTATCTTCATTTTCACTCCCTCATCTTTCACTTCTTCCCAAACAATACATGTCAAACTTTATTTTCTCCCCCCTCACTTTCTTTCCCCACCTACTTTACTCCCAAACAAAGGGTAAAAGAAAGAAGGGAAAGAAATATTTATATAACATGTCTAATAAGAAAACTTACCATCTTGCAAAAAAAACTTCAATGAGAAGCAATTTGTATTGTCATATGCTTGTTTATTGAGGGTCAATAAATTTGTTTTTGAGCCATTTTACCTTTTGTCAGAGAGCAATGGATATCTGGTACAAGTTGGTGCGCCTGGCACCATAGAAGATAAATCCATAGAGCTGTTTTGTTTGACTTGTTGAACTAGAAGCATAGTTGAATGGAATGGCAAGTGAAATAACCAATTCCTGAAAGTGTTTGTTCTGACAACTAAGTAACAAGTTAATCGAACCTGGTTGCTAGAAAATATAATGGGTTCATTCTCATCAATATAAGGATTGAAAGCGATGTAAATTGTTCATAACTTCTGTCTAATTCTGATAGGTTTAACATCTAAAAAACAAGCATTTCCTTGTAGAATCCTGTATACTCCTTATTTATCCACCTCAAGATTATTGACACGGGAAAAAAACACAGCTCAGTTGAGAATTGACAGGCAAATTTTTGTAGTGAATCTATGAATGGTTTTAAAAACCAAACCTGGACTGGCCAGTCAGATTGATTCAACCGGGAATCAGTGGCTGGTCTGAAGAGGCATAAGATTGAAACTTTTGATTGAACCGGGAGTTGACAGGTTTAACCCAGTTTGAACTGATTAAACCTATCAAAATCGGCCTATACCAAGAAATTCAAAAAAAAAAAATCAGTCATACCAACGGTTGAATAGTGAACCGGTGACTTGTGTGGTTCAATTCTTAAAACAATGATCTAATGTTGTTTTGTGACCTGCAAATTGATTTGCATCTATATATATATATATATATATATATATGAAAGTAGACTCCCAACATTTCAATTGAATAAATTTAAGTGAATTTTAAGGTCATTTTGCTTATGTGGCAAAAAAATTGATAATTCACATTTAATATTCACTTTAAATTTATTATTTCTATCTTTCATTAATGGTTTTTTATACATTTATTCTTATATATTTAATGTTTATTATGTACACTTTTAATTTAGTTTTATATATTTTTTATAATTTTGAATTTTATTTACTTAAATATGGTATAAATATTATATTTCTAATTTATTTATTTTGTTAACTTAAGATTGATATTTTTTAATTAATAATTTTTCATGATCATTAATTTTATTAAAAATTATTTGTGAGATAATCATTGATTTTATTAAAACTTATTTGTGAATTGACTAATGAATTGACTAATATATATATATATATAATTCTAGAATGGATAAATATTTAGTAGTAAACCTTAACTTATAATTCTAGAATGGATAAATATTTAGTAGTAAACCTTAACTTATATGTGCGTGTTAGTTATATACATATAAAAGAAATTTAATAGGTTATCTTAACGCTTAAAAAATTAGAATATTCCTTTTCCATATGATATATAAAAAAATTTTCATGTACTTAATCAATTATTTATGTAAATTCAATATGCATAGAAAATTAAAGATTTGAAATTTTTTAGAAAAAAATATGAAATTATAATTCTATATAGTTATATTCATGAATTAATTGATGCGCTTGATCAATTAGAATCAAATAAAATTATATCATATGATTTTTCTTTAGATTTAATGAACTATTGAGAGATATAATATCTTATAAACTAATTTTAAATTAATGCTAAACTTTTTTCCCAGTTAAATATATATTTTATCCTAATATTTTTTTTTAACTTTTAACTTATATAGGATACATTTATAAAAAAATATAAAAATTACCATAAATATCAAATAAATACTTATAAATTTTAATTTATTTAAAAAATATAACTGATACTTTATCTTTATTTAATGAAAAATTTTATATATTATTTTAACATGTTATTTTATTATTATTTTATATATGATATATTTTTTAATATCTAATTAAAAATTTTATAGATTTCAATAAAATAAATTTTCCTGTCCAAACGCTCGGGCGCTTAACTAGTATTTCATAATGGCATTTACAGGCTGCAACTTGGTTGGATTTAAATGATAGATTAATGCCCAACGGTCGCTTTATGGTGAATTGTGGAAGCATCAATGAAAAACAAGATAGTGGAGATAGCATAAACCATCCTCAATCAATTGATGGCACTTGGATTGAAAATTCTACAATTGAAGCATTATCTAAAGCATTTCCTGGACAAGTATGGCATTTTTTTTCCCTCTCAATCTTGTTAATCCTTGAAGCTTGTAATTTTCTTATCTGGTTTTTGTTCTAGTAACTAAAGAAAAAAACCACATGCTTTTTTATGCTAAACACTATAACACCCTAATACTCGTAATCTAACGAGTATTGGATCTGATCTGTGTATAAGAGATTGCTACTAGTTTTAAGGGTTAACTTTTGAACCATATGGACAGAGCCCCATATGAACAAGCTCCGTCCCGTCCCAAGGTACTAGGCCAGTAATCCTTCTGTGCTCGGCTTTATGTAGATGGTAGTTTAAGTTCAAGAATCTCCAACCCTTTGGGCCATAATTGATTCTATATTATTATATTTTAATTTCAATCATGTCCTACTTGCACGTGAAATTGCAAGATATTCTTGATTGATAGTGTAATTAATTATTTAGAGGGTTTATCACAAAGAGTGTTTGAGCGTGAAGTTCAGTTCAATGACAAGACTCTAAGCAACTCATCAAAATATTTTTAAAAAGCTGATCTCCACTAATTAAAGTTGTCATTAAGCAAATAATGAGTTGATGGACGTTGAGATAAGGACTAATAAGCAAATATTTTTGTGAAATGTGATTGAAAACAGGTATACTGGAAGAGTATGCCAGAAACACAAGGTGCAAATTATCTTGCAATGACAGGGCCCTTGCCAGATTTGACATTGTGGTCTTCTATGGTCCCAGATCCTTTAAGTGAAAATGTGAGGCAATGGAAGCCTTGTGGCTCTATTCCTTGACAGGCTTCTGCACTTTGACAATGGAGTACTGGAATGAAAATTATGATTTTTTTCCTAGACTAAGATATTGAAGGTGAAAATTCCATTAACCATCTGATTTTGAATTTACTGTTAGTCAGCATGACGAATTTACTGCACAAATGCTGCATCTGTATCGTTGTAAGTTGAGCAAAGTTTTTTTGGATATTTTCTTCATGTACTTGGATACTATTCTTGAATATTTTTTCTGAATCAGTTATGGCATTTAGGAAATGCAGGTTGATTATGATAAAGGGGTGGTGATGGTTTTCATAAGTATACTGCAGGTACATTGATATATAAAAATTTCCATTTTATTCATTCAGAGAAGTTTCACTAAGATCTATTAAGAAAAAACATTGCTCCTACTCCAATTATTTATTCTGTTGATCGCATCATCAGTTAGATGGAGGTAGCAAGGATCTGCAGTTCTCAGAAAATGGCACTTTGTGTGCATTATGGAACCAAATATTTCTGTTTATAAGGGAAAATTTAGTTTCCTGAGATTCCTGTTGAACATCATAATATCACATTTCACGCTTTTTGAGGAAGCTTTGTTTAGACTTTCTGTTTTTTTGAATTAGAGGAAACCCTTTGGTTGTTCATTTTGCTGCTTGCTTAATGATGCTTGCAGAAGAAATGACATGTAAACCGTGGTGATTTCATATAGGGATGATCGAAGTAAATAAAGGAGACTCACAAGTCATAACCATTCTCATTGCAGTACAATTGTAATAACATCGTTTTTTTTCCCCTGGAAAGACACAAGCAGAATGCAATGGTACATGTGTAAATTACAACAGAGCTGCCCTGTTAAAAAAACCAGCAACCGGCTCTGTTCAGATTCGCAATACATCTCTGTCAAAAGTTAAAAAAACACCTACCCATAACTCAATTCAATGTACAAAGCAATCCTATGATACCTACCCCAAGATCTCATCAGCAGGACAAGAAGTATCACTCCTGTAACAGAAGCAGCAAAGACTAAGACTAATAGGGCACACCATTGCAGCTGGTATATATACCATCTGCTGCAATTTTCGCAAACTTGGAGGCATGTCCATTTTGGTAAATGCTTACTTTTTGTATTGGGATACCATTGCCTGTTCCATTGGGAACCTTATGGCTTTGCAACAGAGCATCTAATTGCCCACATGCTGCTGCTATTAGCCCTGCATTTTGGATGACGATATGTTAGTGTAAAGATCAGGAATTAGCAGTCTGAGAAATAAAAAAAATAAAAAAAGGCAGAAGTACATATTAAGTTGAAGAAGTGCCATTATTAAGTTCACATTCTAAGAAGAAAGATCACTTCTAATGGGAATCAATGAGCGGGCGGTACCTAAGAATAACGCGGATGGCTTTCCTGGTCTTGATTTAAACTCAGGATGGAATTGAGCACCTACGTAGTAAGGATGATTTGGCAACTCCACAATCTGTCACATAAATATGCCAGAATAAACTTAGAAAAGCTACCAGAGTCATGAATCCTCATTTATCTTTAAAAAAGTAGAATGAAATTATACAACTTTTTGGTTGTCATATCCACACCTCCATACGCTGACCAGTTTCATCTTTGCCAGTGAACGAGAGCCCAGCTTCCTCCAGGCGAGCTACCATATCAGGATTCACCTGCATAAGAATGCTTTTAATACTTCTGATCAACTAGAGCTTATCTAAACATGGACATGTAAACCATCATTCTTCATACCTCATATCTATGTCGATGTCTTTCGTCAATGAAACTTCTATTCCCATATCTGACAAAATCCAGATCAAAAGTGTCACATTAATTTTTTTGGCTTCCCATATCAAATCTTCTGTTTCATATATGTATGTTTCCTTTCACATGCACAACCAGGAGAACCTTGTGTTATTCTGTAAAATATCTAGCTTTTACTTAAGCCAAACATATCGCTTACAATTTTGCAGATTTGCACTCCATGACTTGGAAATATGTCCTCCTCGATCCAACACGCATGGTGCCTCCCATATGCGTTTTTGATCCCTGTCAAAAAGGCAACAACGTGAGAAAAACAATAAAATTAGAATATCAATTGCATTTCATTGTAATTCAGACTCAAAAGGAATTCATACGAACCTCAGGCATAAATATAACACAGGGATTCTTGGTGTTAGGATCAAATTCTGTACTGTTGGCATCTTTCAAACCAAGAATTGAACGTGCAAATTCAATGACTGCAGTTTGCATTCCTAGACAAATACCAAGGTATGGAACTCTATGCTCTCTTGCATACTTGGCTGTAAGAATTTTCCCTTGCACACCTCTGTCTCCAAACCCTCCGGGAACAAGAACGCCATCTGCATCCTGAAGATTTTACAGGGTACTCAGATGGGCTAACAATAAATTTATCACAAGTAAGCGGAAAAACGTTAGAAGATGTCAGTTTAAACAAAATAGGTCAGTGTCATCATGCAAACAAACCTTCAACAACTTCCATGCAACTTTATAAGCATTAGGATTCTGCAAGGAACATCCTCATGTTTAGATGTTAAACAAGATACCAAAGAAAGTCATATGCAATGTTAGGACTTCAAGGTTAAGTACCTCTGTTGCCATTTCATCCTCAAGGTCACTAGCTGGAATCCAATTGATAACAAGTTTCTTACGGAGAGCAACAGATGCATGCAGAATAGCCTGATTATGAGCAAAATCATGTTTGTATGTTCTGCTTTAACCATTAAAATTGCAGCTTGGTGAATACAAATAAAAATAGAGCTAAACTAAATAAATCATTCCAAAAAAACAAGACCAAAGCAATTGTATTATTACACTGGAACTGCTGGATCACTGATTAAAAATTTAAGTTTACCAAGTGAACACAGAAAAACTTACTTTGTTACTGACAGATAGGAATCTGAAAGACATGTGTACTTGCCAACCATAGCAATTCGAACCTGTCATGTCAAGGTTTACAAAAAAATAATCTCAGTTGACAGACAAGTATTGATAAGCTATGGGATATTCATCATTTGATATTTTCCTAAGACTCACCGGTTCATGCAACATATCATATCACAGATATCTGCCCTTGAAGTCCATTCCTTTAAATTGGGCTCCCTAGTAGTGTTGCATGTTATAACACTAATCAAGTGAGGACAGCAGGCCAAAGAAGATAACAATAAACATGAAGTGCATATGCATTAAAAACAGGAAAAAAGATTAGGACAGGAGACAAACCTCTGAAGATTCAGCACTTTCAAAATTGCCTCATGAGCCTTCTGGTCCTACTCGGGCGAAAACATACCACTTGTAAGAACAGAAAATTACATGCTAAAATGAATCCGTAAGTGCTAGAAGAGAGCTTACTCGTTTTTATTTAAAATTATCGTTAATCAAAATTTTAGGAAGATAAATAAAAATCAAGAAGTAGTCTGACTTGGATTAAGGTATGATTATAGAGATATAAAATGTTTTTTAGAAATGTAAATTTATTCATCAAACAACTTATTGGGAACATATTGAGTACTGTAAAACCAAATAATTATGCAATAGAGAAAGTTTCACCATAATCGTATGGTAAGGTTGATGCACTTTGAGTTCCAAATGAGACCTTGCAGCATTCAAGCTTTAGGAGACTGGCAATAAAATCCAGAAAAATAGGGAATGCCAAAAATTTTGTGCATCCGAGCCAAGACTGGAATTCTCTAAAAACCATTTGAAAGGCATGAACAATTAAGAAGATTATTTTATATATTTA
>CANYLF011879392.1:0-12232 GCA_948193215.1 Bocquillonia castaneifolia | reverse complement strand
GTGGTTATACTATAAAATAGATTCTTCAACTAATTATAAAAATCCAGTTTTATGGAATATTCAAATCCATTCTGATCATATTTTAGGTGAGATCATGAATCGATTTTTTAGGTAATAATAAATTCACCTCTTCAATGATTTAACAGAAGAATCTTCGTAAGCATAATTTCTAACTGTAAAAACTGAAGCATATTCATCCAAAAGAAAAGTTAAAAATTGAAAGCATCATGTAGAGATAACAAAAAGTTTGGGAGTATGCTGTACCACTTAGTCCTTGAAGTAGCTTTATCTTTTAGCAGGATAAAGAATTCTTGTACCTTAAAGAAAATGTTTTCATGCTTGATAACCTAAACCTCCAAACTTGATCTTAAAGCAAAGACTAGAATCGCTTTCCTCATGTCATCAAAATTGACATATTTTATCAAAAAAAAAAAAAAAAAAGAGAGGAAGTTAAGTGCACTTTTCAATTTTGGAAAATTTAAATAAACTTTCAACTCCTTTGCCTCTTTTATAAAAAAATAACAAATTATAATTATAAAAATACAAATTACAAATTTACTAATAGCAGTTAATTGATGTTTAACTCAAGTAAGAAAAATGTAAGTTCATGTGTTTCAAAAGTAGGATTAGACAGACCAATTAAATCGAAAAATAGGAAACAAATGTTAGTCGAATCTGACAATCTAAAAAGTAGTTTACAATTGATTTAAATTCAACTGAAGTGAATGAATTGATAATTAAATTAGAGTCTTGGAAAGGATTTAAGAAAAAAATTATTTTTTATTTTAATTTCTTATAGAAAAATCTAAAATGATTAAATTGAAAAGAAAAATAAAAAGATTAATAATTTTATTAATTATTTGATGGAAAGTTATAATATTTTATTTAATTTCTCTTACTAGTCTAGAAATTGGTGAGTTCAATTGTTCAAATTCCGGCCTAATTTTAAAAGCATTGCTTCATTGTATTAATTAGATAATGTCCCGTAATAATGAGTGCCATTGGATGGCTGCTCTCTAATGTGTAGTTCTGGATGGATCGACCTACTAAAGCACCATTGAAAAAAGTAACTCTTATAAGAAGCTCATGTGCCTTAACTAAGATAATATGAAATACAAAATGTAGTTGTCTCCCGAGCATAGCTTAATACTAGTAAAAGATACTGTAATTGATATGAGTATCGGGTCAAACGAGCTCGTCACGTAAGACTATGAACTTCTCATTAAATATGTGATACGTGTCACAATTTATTCAATGATCAAGTAGAATATTTTACATTTTATATTAGCATGATAAATTATGATTAACATGTAAAACACTATATCCAATTATTAAATAGATTATAACACGTGTCACACCTTCATTGAAGAGTTCATAGTTTTATTTGACCAACTCGGTTCACCAATAATTTCTTTGACGTGAGAGAGAGTCTGATGTATGAATCTCACTTTCCAACTATTAAAAAAAAAAAATGAAGTCGCATAAAGCAAGGCAGATTAAAGGGATAGTTATGATCTTTGCTTAATAGATACATACAAAATTGATTGATGGGCATATATAATATATAATGATTAGTAATGTAAAATCTTTGTTCAATTGTATAGTTGTTGGCTATGATAATCTTTCAATGGCGTGAAGGACGGAGAGAAAGTAGAGTGTGTTGAACTCCTAAGACAGTGGGACCTCAGTCTATGTCCGAGTCTCACCACTTTTCACACCCAATTCTTACCGGGGATTTCGGCCTTTTCCTTTCCTTTTATATATATATATATATTGGTTAATTATATAATTGTCTGTGATTCTTCAATACGTACGGAAATAGAATAATGTAAAGGTTATATTAATATATAGAACATTTTTTTAATTTTAAATTTTCATCGCTATAACCTGAAAACTGGAAATATCATGCTTCTACGCGAGGCGGCAAGGGCCAGGTTTGACCTTCTTAATCCTTATAGTAATACTCTCCGTCTCTTAATAATATTCAGTTTTATATAAACATATGAATTAAGAAATTTAATAATTTAATATAATACTAATTTTTTCAAAATACCTTATTGGAACTCTAAAATGTTATTTATAAGTTGAGTGTTTTTAATTAAATTTGATATTTTCAATGTAATAAATAAGGGTATTTTAGGTTTTACATTATTACGTCTTAAAAACTCATTATTTTGGCATAAAAAAATAACAAAACTGCCTATTATTATGTGACAGAGGGAGTACTAGTTTTTTTTTTGAAGCAATTAAACCAAACTTTTTTCCCTCCTCATTTTCAATGTCTTCTAAACCAAGTTCATTAACAAATTCAGGAAAAAAAATAAAATTAATAAAAATAGAAAAATATCGAAATATTTATTTATAGTGAAATCAACTTAATACTTCCAAATTCACTTGATGATAATCTATAAAACAACATTAATTTTTAAGAATTTTGTTATGTTTGATTAATTTGAATGTTTCGATTCAATTAAAATCAAACCGGTTCATTTTGATTTTTTTTCTATAATCCATGCCTTTGGTGTTTTTGAATGCCTCTAATGATTTTTTTTATCGGTTCAGTACAAACCCATAAATTCGTTGAGAAGGTTATGGAGAAATTATTCGGTGCATCATATGCACCACGCATGAGTGTGAACTCGTCATTCACATTATGACATGTGGCACAATATTTATATTCATTGGGTGAAAATTTAAATACATTTATTTCATGTTGACACATATTGGATATTTAAATGAATGCAAACATTATGCCACGTGTCATAATGTGAATGATGAGTTCACAATCCTACGTGATGCACACAATGCATCTAATAATTTCTCAAAGGTTATGTGTATTCTCTTCCATAGGAGGATGTACGTTGTGTGGGATGGGGTCCTTGGACCCCATTTTTTTTAGTTTATTATATATATATACATGACACCCATTATATTTGTAAAAAGGACTCCATATAAGGCTCCGCTTGATTCGCGGAAAATAAGTTGTTTTGAGAAAATATTTTACATAAAAAAATATTTTCCAAGAAAATAGATTATTTTCTTATGTTTAGGTGTGAAAGTAAAAAAATATTTTGAGAAATAGATAAAATTGGGTCTCACATCATATTTTTATATATAATTTAAATTCAATAAAAAAATAAAAAAGTAGAAACATGTGGGCCCTATATTTATTTTTTAAATTAAATATGTGGTGAAAGTATAAATATGTGGGTCTAATGATTTGACAATTCTTTTATGTGGGACCCAGGAAAACAACTTCCTCTTTTGAAAAGAAGAAGTTGTTTTCCAAAGAAGTGGAAGATTTAGCCTATTCTTTGGAAAACATTTTTCATAAGAAAAATATTTTCTTGGGAACAAACTATAGAAAATGCGGAAAATATTTTTCAGGAAAACATTTTCCGCGAAACAAACGGAGTCTAAGAGTCATAAAATAAAACAAATAGTGTTTTTTTATTAAATTCATCCCGTTATTTACTAAAACAATCAACTCATTCAAAAAATAGATATTATAATACAAGTTGGGTAGCTCATTAAACAAATAACTATGATAAATAGTGTAACCCATTCATGATTCTTACTTACGAAGACAAAAGACAATACTCTTAATTATTAGTAGTAATGATACAAACATAAAAAATTTTATTTATTATTTTAATATTATAAACTCGAAAATTTATTCGGGTTTTGTTTAATTTAAATAAATGCCAAACACATTTTTTTTCTTAAACTTTTACAGTTTTGTCTGTTATGTCCATTAACTTTACTTTCAATCTCTCAAACCCTTAAACTTGCATTTTTTATAACATTTTAGTACTTTTTTTTTTTTTGCCAAATATCAATTTCACGTGTAGTAAAAGATAAGCCAATGCGGAATTACATGCATTTAACACGAGAAAAAAAATGTTTAAATGTTAAGAAAATTTTAAGTTTAAGGATTTGATAAATTAAAAACAAAGCGTATGGGTATATTAGATAAAATTATAACAGTTTTTGGCAAAAAAATGTACCTTTTATCTTAATTTTATAATATAGTTATGCACTCTTCATTTTTTTTGACAGAGCACTCTCTTCATTTGGTTAGTACATTTTAGTGGCTTTAATGTAGTATTTTACTTAATCTTCTAATTGCATGCGGTTTCTTTACATCATTTCATATCATTTCACATCAATTATGTCAACTTCCTCTCCTTCCTCTCCTTAAAAATTGACAATATGCTTAAATTAAATAACTCTCATTCGTTTACATCATGGTACAGAAAAAGGATGATAGCATAACTTATTCTATCAATTTAGTCCATTTTTTTCAAATATTTTTGAATTATTTTAAATCTGTCTTTAATGTTTCAATGTTTAGTTAATGTTTCAATCTACTGAAATGTATGCTGTCTAATATGACATATTTACGTGATATTTTTTGTTATAATTCTGTAATGTCAATTGTTCAATATGATGTCACGTCATATCATTATTATATATCTGTTATGTCACAACACTCTTTTAATATTTAAAACCGTTTAAAAGATCAATATAATCAAATATTAAAATAGATAATACTAGTATCCTTTATGAAAATATTTTTAGCAAAAAGAACTTTCAATTATTTTTGTTGTTGAAAATAATTTTAGCAAAAACTTTCAATTATTTTATTATTGGAGTAGTAGAATTAATTAATGATGAATACATATTTTCCTAAGGAAAAAATCAAATAATCAAACTCTTGGTATTCATCAAGGTTTTAAAATTCAATCCGATTATTTGATCAAAAAACCCAATAATCAGTCTTGAGGGGCGAACTCGCCAATATCTAAAACCCTTTTAATGATAATTTGCTAATAACATGTTGAATCGGCTAGTTAAACCTTATCTAATCAATCCGGTCACACTTTAACAATTCAAGTGAGTCTCTCTTTTTCTTTCTTATTTTTATTTTTAGATGTTAAAAACTTAATATTATCTTCTTTTATTTAAATAATTAAAAATACATGATTGCTATTAGTTCAAACTATAAAGTATTTATGTTTTTAAGTTTTCATTTTAAGACTAAAAAAAATATTTTTTTTATGATGTAGTTGATTGAAATATATTTATGGTTTACTTCTATTTAATTATAATTAAATTTTTATTAGCATATTTTTAATCACAAGCAATACCTTTTAACATTTATTTTATTTATATATCTAGTTATATAATATCAATAACGTCAATATATATATATGTGTGTGTGTGTGTGTATTTTTCAATTATGTTCAAATATCCTAATTTAAAATAGGATTGAATTTGACATAAGGTGTGCATAGACGCCTAAACTATCACTGATTTATCACTTTGACT
This sequence comes from Bocquillonia castaneifolia, assembly GCA_948193215.1. Taxonomy (NCBI): domain Eukaryota; kingdom Viridiplantae; phylum Streptophyta; class Magnoliopsida; order Malpighiales; family Euphorbiaceae; genus Bocquillonia; species Bocquillonia castaneifolia. The sequence goes on along the minus strand of CANYLF011879392.1, from coordinate 6,901 downwards.
TCTTAACTTTTCAGTTTGTGTCCTAGAAACACACCTAAACTATGCATTTTAGTAATTTTAGATACATAATCTATGCATATTAGTAATTTTAAATACTTATAGTTGATGTGGAGGTTTATATATAAACACATAATTTTGTGTCCGTGTGAAATAAGAGTATAGGTAAAGCGTTTAAGTGAAAAATAACATGTTAGTCTAATTAGTGTTTATATGTTTAAAATACATAGTTTAGAACTTTAGATGTCTCTAAGGTAAATTAAAAAATTAGGGTGTTAAAATGATAAATCAGTGAGAGTTTAGATATCTAGAGATGAATTTGGCCATTGAGGTTTCTAATGGTTATGATATAATATTTTTGCTTAATGACCGGGGCCAATTTTAAAAACCTGGTATTTTGAAAGTACCTAAAAAAACCTCTCATCTCACTCTGCCAAGTTTTTTTTTTTCGTTGTGTAAAGATAGGAAAGTTGATGAATATATGCTTATGGAATCAATTCTTATTACAGTAGCCACTCATCCATGACAAATTTTAATAGAAATGCTTACCATTTTCTAAAACATAACCACCATCATTGTGTCCATAAAAGACTGCTATGAACATAGTTAAAGGGTTCAACATGCATCTTCAAGAATGAACGCGTATGATTGAAATGTCATTTTCACTTGTCCACATAGAAGGGGGTACCACAACCAAAATTAAAGTCATTAGTTAAGAAGTTTCGTTGAACATTGACTCTTATATAGTAAAACTTAGGTGTATAAGGTAGGGGTGAGAAAAAAACCGAAAAAACCAAACCGATGGTAAAACCGAACCTAAACCAAATTGAAAATACGGTTAATCGAACTGATGGTTTAGGTTATGGTTTTTAATTCTTAAATTTTAGGTTACTGGTTCGGTTACGGTTTTTTATTTTAAAAAACCATGGTTAACCGAACCGAACCGGTTATAAATACACATACAAAATACGTAAATATTTATACACATTAATATACATATATGCAAACATAACATAAATAATATATATATATATATACACACACACACACACATAGTGAAAATATATTTTTTATAATATATATCTAATTTATTGATATATGCTTTTTAAAAAATATAATTTTTTTGGTTATATATATATTAAAAGATATGTGAAATAATTTTAAAATCTTGAATTATTAATCATTTTTAATATTTAGATCAATTAATTTAAAATGATTTTGATTGATTATTGTTCTTTTTAATATAAATTTTATTTTAACGGTTAACTGAAAAACCAATATCAGGTAACCGATTTTTTCGGTTAACCGATCTTTAGATTACCCGGTGTTTAGATTAGGTTTTTAGTTCATAATTTTAAAAAACCGAAACCGGGTGGTTGGTTTTTTTTAGTGCTCACGGTTCGGTTAATCGAACCGTGCTCACCCGTAGTATAAGGTCGAGTTATTAACTTGTTATGTGAAACTCTCAGCATACCCAACGTTTTCACCTCTTATTTACCGTGATCGCACTACACCACCTAAAATCATTTTTAAAAATAAAAAGATTGATAATGGAGACATTTGGTCTGTTTGGTTTTCAAATTAACCGGACGACCAATTTATTATTTTATGGTTCAATTAAATCGAGTCAAATTAAATAATTTAATTAATTTTAATTCGATTTAGTCATTTTGATTTAAGCAAACAAAAAATTTATTTTAATTTTTCTCTCGATTTGGCTTTTCAAATAAACATAAAAGAAATATATGTTGGGAAAAATTATCTTATTACCCCACAAACTATCTTTAATAAAAATAATAAAAATAGTCAAACAACCATAGAGAAATTAACAAGACAAGAATTTACGTGAAAAACTCCAAAAATCGGAGAAAAACCACGGTCGTTGTCAAAAGACAACCAAGAAAAATACTATGTGAAAAATTGTTACAACCACACAATACAAAATACAATATTTTTCTCACACTCAAAACCCAAGAAAAATACTCAGAGAGTACCCAGAGAATTTTACCCAAACCCTTTAATCCTCACAATTTTCTAGAATTTTAAACACACCCAACTGTCTCATCCACACCTCACAATATTTTCTCTTTCTCTTGTGTGTGTGTCTGCTGTGTGTTGTTGGTGTTTTCGGGATGATTTACAAATTAGAGCAAAAGGCTTATTTATAGGCAAAGAGCCTAACAATCAACCAAAATAAAAAACGGTGCCAACCTTAAGCCATGCCACAATTTTAGACTTTGGTTTTTTTAATCATTTATTTAACAATCTCCACCATGATTAAAAAAAATACGCGCAACCAAAACATTGTCTATCACCGACAATCATAATTCTTAAACAAGAATTATCATACTTCACCACAAAAAATATACCCACTTAGAATTAACACCAACTCCAAGAATTTCATTTCGGCCCATATCAAAAAAAAAACCTGTTAATAAATTATGGTGCAACTTCCATGCTAATTTTTTGGAAGTTTATTAGCCATCGACATTCCTCTGTTCCACCACACACCGTGTATAATCATCAGCCAATGCCCGTGTGCAAATCTGTGGATATGCTATGAATCATACGTCCTTTTTCATGGCATCTCCAGTGGTAGCAATCATGCTATGAGGATATATATTTTTCTTTAATGAAATTCACCATCTCCCTCTTCCAGGGAGAAAATATTGGTAACATCATCTTCTTCTCTTGAGCTATTGGCCAAACCAGCTCCACATTTTCTGTAGTTTTTCTTTACATGGCCAGTTTGATCACGTCTCCAGTATATAATTTTCTTCACAAAGTTTTTCCTCTTCTTCCCATGCTCACAAACAGCAAACACTGAGTTTTTTGAAGGTCTACTTTTTGCATTCATTCTTCTTTCTTCAGAAATTAATTTACTCGTCACCTCAGAGTAAACTACAGTTTCCTTCTCATACATTAAAATGTGTTGCATGTGTTTGTAGGAAGGTGGAAGAGACAAGATGAGTCGCAGGGCTTTATCCTCCTCATCTATTTTAACTTCAAGAGTCTCCAATTCAGAAATAATCCCATTCAGGACACACAGATGATCTGAAATTTTTGTACCTTCCTCCATCTGCAATTTATAAAATTGTTCCTTCAAATAGAGCCTATTTGAAACACTCTTTGACTGGTACAAATTTTCAAGTTTATCCCAGATCTCCTTTGTTGTAGACGGTCCAACCACATTAGTAAGAACATTCTTTGCTAAATTGAGATAAATTTGACTGACAGCTTTCATATCTAACTCCTCCCAGTCTTTATCGCTCATCGCGGACTTTCCCTTCAATGCTTTGTATAATTTAGACAGGATTAACAAATCCTTGACTTGCACTTGCCATAAGGCAAAATTAATTTTTCCATCAAACTTCTCAACATCAAATTTAGTTGCTGACATTTTTTCCGCGCTTTATTTCAGTGTAAACCACAAACTAAAACTCCACCGCACCAAAGGTACTTGTAGGCTTTAAAAAAATAGAGTAAATAATAATCAACTTATTTTCTGATGTGGAGGGTCCACCTTATTGGTAACCACAGAGCATACGATAAGTAGATATTAATACCCCAATAAGGCTCTGATACCAGTTGTTGGGAAAAATTTCCATACTACTCCACAGACTACATTTAATAAAAATAATAAAAATAGTCAAACAACCACAGAGAAATTAACAAGACAAGAATTTATATGGAAAACTCCAAAAATTGGAGAAAAACCACGGTCGTTTTCAAAAGATAACTAAGAAAATTATTCATTATGTGGAAAATTGTTACAACCACACAATACAAAATACAATATTTTTCTCACACCCAAAACCCAAGAAAAACACTCAGAGAGCACCAAGATAATTTTACCCAAACCCTTTAACCTTCACAATTTTCTAGAGTTTTAAACACATTCGACTGTCTCACCCACACCTCACAATATTTTCTCTCTCTTGTGTGTGTGTGTGTGCTGTGTGGTGTGTTGTTGGTGTTTTCGGGATGATTTACAAATGAGAGCAGAAGGCTTATTTATAGGCAAAGAGCCAAACAATCAGCCAAAATAAAAAACGGTGCCAACCTTAAGCCATTCCGCAATTTTAGACTTTGGTTTTTTTAATCATTATTTAACAATATATATACATATATATGTATGTATGTATGTATGTACACACACACAGATATATATATATATATATGTGTGTGTGTGTGTGTGTGTACACACATATATATACACTTATTAAAAATAAAAAAATAAAAAAGCATAGCTATTCAAATAAATATTATTTAAAATTGATAAATAGTCATAAAATTATCTAATAAAACTTATTTTTAATAATTGCAAATGCTAATATCACATAATATAAAAAATTATAATTAAAAAATTCTTTGAAATTTATTTTAAGTTGATCAGTTTTTTTGTTGAAATAAGATGTGTGTGCATTTGTGAAAAATTACTGACAGAAGTTCAAAACATGTCAGATGAATATTCCCAAACCATGATAGAAAGAAATAAATTTATATAATATAAAATTGAAATCCCTTATGGCACCAATAGGGGTGAATTGACCTCAATATAAAAATAATTGCAGGAAATAAAGAAGACAAAACATACAATTTATAGTGGTTCAGGCAAACTCGATTCCTACATCCACTCCCCAAAATCCTTTTGGTATTCAGTATCAATCAATAGATTAAAAGTGTCTAGTCTAACATTAAACCTTACAAGTGATTTTGATGGCTAATCACAAACCCAAGAAACCAACCCTTTAGATCCTCACACTAAGACCCAAAACCCAAGAGTTTTATAGGCACACTCTTCAACCTTTCACAATATAATTTTATCTCTCAACCCACACACAATCCTAATAAGATTGCATAAACAAATAGTTCACACAAGGCTCAACAAAATAGAGATTAAATAAACGTTTTGGCTAGAAAAGCTTTAAAGACTTAAAAGAGTGCTCAATGGATTTGATTTTTGAAATCTCAAGTTGTGTAGCCCATTTGAGGTGTTTAAGCACCCTATTTATTGTCCCTAATAAGTTTATAGCCGTTAGGCTATTTTAAAATTCAAAAATAGTTATTTTACAAGTAATCCAAATCACTTTGTCATTACTTGTAACGACACCCACGATCGTGGCTACCACTCCCACAATCATGGCTTGCCACGTGTTTGATGGTGACCGCGTCTGATTTTGCTAACTTGGCCTGGCTGAAGAAAACCCACGATCATGACTCTTAGGCCCACGATTGTGGTTGTGCCTCGTGGGAAGACTCAACTCATGGCTAAACCTCTTCAGATTTGGGTAGCTTCTATTTCTCAGGCCCACAATCGTGTACCTTTACCCATGATCGTGGGTCCCCTTGATTTGCTCGTGGGACTCCTTGACTCCTTAGCATGCCTTCTGTTTACTTTCCCATGATCGTGCACCAGGGCCCACGATCGTAGGTAAGGCTTAGATATGATCGTAACCTTGGCCTCATGATCGTGGGTTTTGCTCATAAAGTGAATAACTTAGGAAATCCTTAAAAATACTAATTGTAGATGTTAGATATTTGAATTAGGGTTAATTATATACGTCATAAGAAGGTTAAGGTTCAACAATCTTCCCTTTTTTTTGATGTAGACAAACACCTTAAGTCAAGAATTTTGAGGTTAGGAGGCAAAATGCCCCCCCTTAACTTAAGTATCTATAAAAGCATAAGTAAAAGATATGATAAATAAGAATAGAGCAAACCAAAATTTTATAAAGCTTAAAAGCATCCACAAAAGCAAGAGTTTAAAATATAAGCCAACAAAACTAGGCCAAAATACATAAATAAACCAAACATAAATTGTTCAAAGCAGCAATCAAAGCGAAACATAAACACAAACAAGCAAAATGCAAATATTATGATCAAGGTGCATGCATAAATCTTCTCCCCCTCTGGCTACTTCAAAAGGACGGGTATCCGCCAAGCAAAGCATTGGGAGGGGATTAAGATGATCACCAAAGTTCATGCCCCAAACCAAAGCTTCAAGAGAATCAAATCTGCCCTCCAAGTGGTCAAAATGGTTATCGGTCCATGCTTGAAAAGCCATAACTCGCTTGTCCACATTGTTGATGTCCCTTTCCATATTCCTTTGGAATCGAGAAAACTTGAAGTAGAGAGCACCAATAGAGTTATAAAACTCTTTCGAAGTGAGAGGAACTTCTTTTGGGGCATAATCCCTATCTTCCTCATCCTCATCATCAACATCCTCTTTATACACTTATTCATCAACATCCATCTCATCCTCGTTATCTCCCAATTGTTCATCACCAATAGGGACATCTTTCTCATAAACTAGGGTATCCATGATGATTCCCTTAGCCTGTATAGCTACAAGTACTAATTCCTTATCCCTTTAGACTCCTGGAATCTTCTTAATGCCCCTATAAGCTCCTCCAAGGTACACAAACTTTTTATCGGTTGTGTGGTAACCAATTAGTCCCTCCGAGTAAAGGTATTCCAAGTCAAATGAGCACATGAGGGCAATCTCCCCATTGTTGATATCCTTGACCTCCTTAAAGACACCAAGTCTAAGGGCAATGTAACTTACAAAGGCACCAATATTGACTTTTGCATCTTTTGAGTTTGCAATCCCAATCAAATTGTCGATAAAGAATTTACCTGTCTAAACTTTCTTGCCCTCAAAAGCACACCACATAAAGAAAAGGTCTCCTTTAGTGATCTTCTCAACACTTTTTTCCCGAACATTTACGGTAACAGCCACAATTGAAGAGAGGAGAGGAAAGAAGATCCATATGTACTACTTTCCCAAGCCGGAGCATTTGTTATCACTTTGGGCCAAAAGCCATAGGCGTCAAAGTCATTAGGATGAGTGGTGTACCCAATACTAGGAAGATTGAAAATCTTGCGAAAGGATTAATATCGG
>CANYLF011879385.1:0-16102 GCA_948193215.1 Bocquillonia castaneifolia | reverse complement strand
ACACAATTCTTCATTAATTTGATGTAAACGTGTAATAGCTTGCAAACTGTATGTCTCTAGTCTGCTTCAACTTTTTGAGCAGCTGTTCAGTAAGCTGTTGCCCTCGTAGCAAATTCACAATTATACTAGATGTCATCCTGTCAAACAGAACTTACAAGGAAATAGAGAGAAATTCACTAGCAACTAACATGGCCCCAGACATGTTTACTTCAATGAAATATTCAACACTGTGATTGATTTATCTCTATAGTTTCATTGCTTGATGATTTCTGATCTGGAGTTCGTGAAATTCAGAAGTAAAGTAAAAATCACAGGGCACTATCAAAACAAAGAATAAAGCAGATGAATAAAGAATAGGAGTAATGGATTGACCTAAAGGCCTAAGCCCACAAAAAATGTTCTTATCTTATCTTATCAGAACAAATCACAACCATCGATTTGCATATAAGTTAGGCAGCCCAACCCACCTTTTGTGTTCCCTAAACAAACCGACCAGAAATGGTAAACGTTAGGCTTAGGCGTTAATTTACATGTATGGTATAACAACTCAGCTCCTCCCTCAGGACACCACTGCCACTGACCCTTTTTTGTCTCTGTCTTCCCTCCATTTTGCAAGAATCATGGCCTGGAATCACTTCTCTACTCCCCACTATCCATTTCACCAATAACACTCACTATTAATTAAACTATATATAATAACCCACCAGAAAATATTTAATCTTTTCTATTCCTCCCCACTAATCACTCACAAAACACCCTACTCGTCCATTGCTTCAGTACCCACAAAGCCAAATTTCAAGTTTTCACTATACTTGAACACCGTTTTTGTTTCAGGAGCTCTCTAGGTCCTTACTGGAATGAGTTTAGCTTTCAATAGTACAGTTCAATTGGCTGGTTTCGTGCCCAGAAACCAGAAAGATCGAATCTTTTTCAATCCCAACAAAATGAATTCAGAGTGGTTGTGCAATTCAATACCCAGAAATTTAGAAACCAGAATTATGTTAAATATTTCCTTTAAAGGTGCAAGTTTTAGTGGTGCTACTAAGCATCGTAAAGTAAAGTTTGTGCCTTGCAAGGAAAAGAGAGGTTTGGTTTTGAGGACAAAGTCAGTATTGAGTGTTGATAAAGAGGTGAGTACAGAGGAGAACAGAGGAGTAAGCAATTTTGATGCTATTGTTATTGGGTCTGGGATTGGTGGATTGGTTGCTGCTACACAGCTGGCTGTGAAGGGAGCTAAGGTCTTGGTTTTGGAGAAGTATGTGATTCCTGGTGGCAGCTCTGGGTATTATGAAAGAGATGGTTATACTTTTGATGTTGGGTCTTCTGTTATGTTTGGTTTCAGTGATAAGGTCAGTTGTTATTTTGCATTTCTTTTTCATATTTCTACTATTGTTGGTGTTGAATATGTGGATGCTGATGTCTAGGATGGCCTTATTGAATATGAGTAACTGAAATCATTTCAATTGGTAATGAGTTTAATTTTGAATCCCCTGTATAAGAAGTGCGTGTTATGAATTACAATGGAGGTTTAAATCTTGAGGCTAATGATATGACACCTGAGGTTAACTTTTATTAATGTATACTTTGTTGAGTCACCAATACTTTCAGAAACTTCACAGTTGGAATTTCCCTCTAATTTGGGCAGGGCAACCTGAATTTGATAACCCAAGCATTGGCAGCAGTTGGTCGTAAGATGGAGGTGATTCCTGATCCAACTACTGTTCATTTTCACCTACCGAATAATCTCTCTGTTAAAGTTCATAGAGAGTACAGTGATTTCATCTCAGAGCTTACTAGTAAATTTCCGCATGAAACGGAAGGGATCCTTAAATTCTACGGTGAATGCTGGAAGGTGTGCTTTGATTGGGGTGACTGCAACTTCATATGGACATTTTCATCTCTACTAGTATGTTGATAACTTACATTTACTTGTATGTATGATTAGATATTCAATGCCTTAAATTCATTGGAATTGAAGTCGCTGGAGGAGCCGATTTACCTGTTTGAGCAGTTCTTTAAGAAGCCTGTTGAATGCTTGACTCTGGGTATTATTTTCTTTCTATCCTGTTAAATTTTTTTATTTAACTTCGAATGTGCTAGGAAAAAATTGCAGAGGGTGGTGCCTATTTAAAAGTATCCGCTTTCAGTGAATTGAAACAATCTTTTTGGCTAGTTATAGTGCTTTGAGTGCATGAATTTCTGATTTCGCAGATCTCTCCTCTTGTCGTTCTTGTGACCCTTAAAATCCTGATACTGACTTTTTGTAAAACTTGGGGAGTCACTTTATGTATCTGGTACCTTGTATCTTCATACCATGTAAAAGTTATAAGTGGACCACACTTGAAAGCAAGAGGAGGGTTCATAGCTGTAAGCACCCAATTATTTATTGTCACCTATCGTAATGCTTCTGTGTCTGCAGCTTATTACCTGCCCCAAAACGCTGGAGACATAGCTCGAAAATACATAAAGGATCCTATGTTATTGTCTTTTATTGATGCAGAGGTGTGATAAATTTACGTCTACAATAAAATTGGAATTAATTTTGTGATCTTTGGCAATCTGCAAGGATCCCTTCCACATTCTCATAGAAACAATTCTGACTTCTACTTATCTGCAGTGTTTTATCGTGAGCACGGTTAATGCATTACAGACACCAATGATTAATGCAGGCATGGTAAGCTGTTTGAAAAAAGCTTGAACACATTATAATGTTCTTATACCTTTTTTCTTTTTATTAATCTGTTAATTTTTCACATCAGGTTCTATGTGACAGGCATTTTGGAGGGATTAACTATCCTGTAGGCGGTGTTGGCAAAATAGCAGAGACTTTAGTAGATGGTCTGGTTGATCAGGGGAGTGAAATCCTTTACAAGGCGAACGTGACTAACATCATACTGGAGCATGGAAAGGCTGTAAGTCTGACCTTCATGGTTGTGTCAGAAATCTGTCTTTGGTAGTTAAATATGTAGGGATTATTTATGTTGTCTGATAAGTTTCAATTGAACCTGGTAGGTGGGAGTGAGGCTGTCAGACGGAAGAGAGTTTTTTGCCAAAACCATAATATCAAATGCTACCAGATGGGATACCTTCGGTTAGTATTGGCAAGAACCTTCTTAAACTTTTCAATGATCAACTTGATATGGCAATGGTCTATAGTTGCTTTCCTCTACTGCTGGTTTCTTCAGGCCTTATTAACGAAGTTAATTGTGTAACAGGGAAGTTGTTAAAAGGTGAAAAGCTTCCAAAAGAAGAAGAAAATTTCGAGAAACTTTATGTCAAGGCTCCATCTTTTCTTTCCATTCACATGGGTGTTAAAGCTGAGGTTCTGCCTCCTGATACAGATTGCCATCACTTTGTGCTTGAGGTATTTCCTTTTTTGTTACCGTTGTTTGCATAGCAGTTGGTCTAACATTTTAGATCAAACAATTGTAGCATTTGTTAAGAAATGTCATCCTGATGTCTTTCCTTCGTCTTAGGATGACTGGGCAAGATTAGAGGAGCCTTATGGCAGTATATTTTTAAGCATTCCAACTATTCTTGATTCATCACTAGCTCCTTCAGGACACCATATTCTTCACATATTTACAACTTCTTCCATTGAAGACTGGGAGGTAAGTTGAATACCCTCTACTTCACTGCTGAAACTTACCTCTAAGATTGGTCTTGTTGCTGTAAAATCCCCACCATCAGCTGAGTTGTTGGATCTTACTTTTCAGGGACTCTCTACAAAGGACTATGAGGGAAAAAAAGATCTTGTCGCAGGCAAAATTATAAGCAGATTGGAGAAGAAACTATTTCCAGGGCTCAGATCATCAATTTCTTTTATGGAGGTATATTACTTTTATATTAGTAGTCCAATTCTTTGAAGGATGCCATGTACTAATTTGATGGCCCATGGAAAAGATATTATCTCTTCTTCCAGAGCTTGAAACTTGACAGTGAAATGGAATCTAAACTGGCTTCAAGCAGTTGGATTAGTGCTTTTCTGAGTTGATTGAAAAGGGTGTGACCATATATGGGTTAAACTAAAATTTTATTTTCCTCTTTCAATATTGATGTTTAAAGAAAGTTGTTCGCCTTACCCTCTTTCCACTGTTAGTCAAAACATTACTGACTTATCATTTCTGAACACTTCACTGGTTGTGGTTATCACCAGCAAAATATAACCTGCTTTAGATAGTTGATGCACTTTAGACTTTTAGTTAATTTTTCAATTAAAAGTTCTAAGTGTCGTGATAGGTGGGGTCACCTAAGACACACAGGCGATATCTAGCGCGTGATAAAGGCACCTATGGACCGATGCCGCGCAACATTCCTAAAGGCTTACTGGGAATGCCATTCAATACAACAGTAAGAATATGTGGCCTCTGATAAATGTCTCAATAAATGTAATATATGATATCTTTGAAGCTCATACGATTCATTGCAATGAAACTTTCAGGCTGTAGATGGCCTTTATTGTGTTGGGGATAGCTGTTTTCCAGGACAGGGTGTAATAGCTGTAGCGTTTTCAGGAGTAATGTGTGCTCATCGGGTAGCTGCTGACATTGGTATGTCATAGATCTTTTCCTCCTAACATAGTTTTCAACTTTTTTAAATGTCTCGAGTCGAGTAATTATGTACTGGACCATTTTAAAATCATAGATATGAGCAAATGTCGAACCAGTTTATGACATTGAATATATGTTGCCTTTGGAGAGTATTAATTCTCCTCGAACATCCCTATCGCTTTCTTGGTGGACAGCAAAGTCGACATCAATTTGTTGCTCTTACTAGTGCATGGATGGAGAAAGTAACGGAGCCGTTACTAAAAGAAAAGACTAGATTTTTTCTTCCTTTTCACTCCTCTTTTCTATCACAGGATTAGAGAAAAGGTCCCCTGTAATGGATGCTGCTCTTCTTCGACTTCTTGGCTGGTTAAGGACATTGGCGTGAAATGTCCCAGGATAAGAGACACCACTTTCCATGTGACAATTCCTGCTTCAACATTGCAGAGCGGCAATAACCTACAACAGATTAACGCAATCGCATTTTTCCTAGCTATCGAAGGCGGGTGCTCCTACATGGCTTTCAACAAACTACCTGTTAGGCTTCACCAATGCGTATAGAGCTGTAAAGTGTTTTTTTTTTTTTGAAATATAGAAGTATTTTTGAAGAAAACCAAAGAAAATAAAAGAAAAGAAGTTTCCTCCTGTTTTTTCCCTTTCATTTAGCATACAGGTACTGCTAATTCTTCCATATATAGGTAAGTGGTCACCAAAAATTTTATCATATTATTGCATTTCTTATCATCTAAAACTTTAGAAGATTTTACTAAAACCAGTTAAATAAATGACAAATAAATTACATCACTGCGTAAAGAGTAAGAAAGGAAAGGCTCGCTTGTGATGCAAGCTTCTGGTATTGTAATGGTATTTCTAAGTATTCTCAGGCTCAGCACAACAAAATCTTCTTATCATCCTCTTATGTTACTTGGCGGTTTGCTATTACAATCGAAAGAAGACCTCTGTGTAAGCAAAAATCTGATGGTGAGATTTTGTTTCTTGCCAGTTTCTCTTACTATTCCCTGGAATGTGAGTCTTTACAGAATAGTTCTCTAGCCAGTAAGAATTGCATGATGGTTGTACAGATTTATGTTCCTATAAAACTTGTAGCCTGTTAAACTCCACAGTTAAACTTCATTTTCCTCAAAGAAACGTATGCCAAGAGACGGTAGCCGAAAACCATCGCCACCAGTGCACTGACTTCCTTTATACCATTGCTGATATTCAGTTCGCTAATCGGCTGAGACATATCCTCATATTGCACCTTGAGGAGAAGCTTGTAAGTATGGTAATTGAAAGACAAATAGCGAATCCAAGCAACAAAAATTGGAACTTTCTGCAAAACACAAACAGTTTTAATGTAGTTAGATGCTTGTCTTGACTACATATGCAAATGTTGAATCGATAATAATTATTGGAGAGAGCTTTTCCCTTTTTTGCTTGAAATTTCACTCTTGATTTTATGCTCTGAAACTTCAACATTGGATGTTGAGAAAATTGAGAATGTTTCTCTATTGTGCAAATGATATTTTGGTGAAATGAACCTTGTGTTGCGAATCTATAATAGAACTATTATAAGAAAAACTCATTCAAATGCTTGTTCAAAAGAAGATAGTTTATGAACAATGTTAGATCATGAACTCCGATCTCTGATCAGAATTGGCATGTTTACCTTGACAAAGTATCCTCCGGCCAGCATAAATGTCATCACTGTAACTGATGCTAGTGTTGTAGCCTTCTTTAAGTCCATCAATATTGCTCCGATAGCTAGTCCGAGCCCCTGACATTGCAGATATCTTCGTTCAGTTAAGCACATAAGGCTTTGATTTTTAAGTTATCTTGACTTTTGTTTTCCAGGAAATAATTACCTGAGCAGCGACAATACAGAGAAAAACTGTCAGCAGGCTAAGGAAAAACGGACCAGCGCTCATTCTCAAGCCGGCCATGAAATAAACAACTAGAAGGAAAAGCACTGGCAGTATCAGATCAAGTGGAAGATCACTTGTAGTCCTTGCCAAGAAATATGCACTCAATCTGTACATATCTGCTGCACGTTCCTTATTGAGCATTGCCCTTTCTTGAGGAAATGTAAAGATTGCGGTGAAGACGGGAAAGAATCCCCAGAAAACAGCAATAAAGAAAAGCAAACCTGACTGCAATTACAACAAGTTTAAGCAAGATTATTGTGTTCGAAAAGTTTCAGAAGTCGAAATGTCAATGAACTTGTAGGAAAACAGAAATCTTGTTACCTGATCTTGCCAGCCTTTCGGGCTTCTACTATCAGAACGCCACCATAGTAATCCCAAGATAATTGCAGTAGAGAGGACTTGAGTGATTCTCAACCAGCTAAAATAGTCATGTCTTCTTTCTTTGATTCCCCTACAGAACAATATTGTGTATTGTTCCCACCAGGTTGCTCCCCATTGTCGCTTTGGACACGAAACTTTCAACTTCACTTCTTCATCAAGAGGAATAGGATCCATAATTTTCGTCTTCTCCATTTCTGCAACTCGCGTCTCATATGCTTCGACAAGATACTGGATTCAAAACATTGTCAGGTTAACTGTAAATCGAGTACCTGCCTGTATTTCATGACAAGAAAACTTGGAATTTTGAAACTTTTTTGTTTACCTCATGTACAACTGCAGGAGATGGCTTTCCATTTATTGTTTGTGTGTCAGAATTCCCCATTTGGACTCTATCCTCCAATTCTGAAGGTACAGAAACATCATTGATGTTTCCATTTGCAAGATCTAGTAAGAACTCTGCTGGATTCATGGCAATAAGAGGGTTACAGCCGATCGATGAGAAGTATGGCATTACTTCCGTTGCTTTTCCAAAATAGAGCAAGCTTCCTTTACCTATAAGGATCAGCTTGTCAAACTTGTGGAAGAGTCTACTTGATGGCTGGTGTATTGTTGTCACTATTGTTTTCCCAGCCTGCCATTAAAAATTAGTACTAGTTAGTGATAAAATCATAAAACAATGGTCTCCACAGGCATAACCTGACGACAAAGACATTTACAATCGACCTGAGAACCCCAAATTCGAATATTTTTAGAATATTTTGCTCGAAAGCTACATGGATATAGATATAGTTATTGCACAAGTAAATGTACCTCTGCTATGTCTTGTAACATCTGGACTATCCTTAAAGCGGTTGTAGAATCCAAGCCAGAGGTTGGTTCATCAAGAAACAAAAGGGAAGGATTGATTATAATCTCATTTCCAATGCAAACTCTTTTTCTTTCACCACCCGAAACACCGCGGACGAATGAGCCTCCGATCATAGTATCCTGGCACCTGTAAATGTCAAAATTTTCATTGTTTTAGCCTGGAAAAAATTGTTCATATTATTATTATGATTAAATTATTATGTTATATATAAATATATGGTATTTTGTTTACCTCTCTAAGCCAAGCTCATAGATGACATCTATAGCTCTTTTTTCCTTCTGTTCCTTTGTCAATGTCTTAGGCAGCCTGAGAAGGGCTGCATATGTTAATGTTTCTTTCACTGTAAGGTGAGGAAACAGAACATCATCCTGTGTAACGAATCCTATCCTGTAAAATTTATCATTGCTACTGTCAGGTGGAAAAAAAAATATAATAATAATAATAAAGAGCACAAATCAAAATAAATAATTTCTACGTAATTTATTTTACCTTCTATCTTTTTTTTTTTGAAAACTTTTACTTTCTATCTTAAATCAAAATGTTAATCCAAAAGATTCATGATGATTGAACTCTTGACCTGCTATACTATAGACATTCTATGATTAAATTTTTAGTCCAATCACATAAATCAGAGATATCATAAATAATGTGACAAATTATATTAAATAAATGGGGATATGATAAATTATTGGCATTGACATTTTTTTTCTTTTTATTTTGTTCCCGCTAATGTCTGGACCTGTAAATTATGAATGTGGTCCATGACATTTCCATCTGCACAAAAATTGTCATTTTGAATTATGAACTTTTTTTAGTATTAACAATGAAGGGAGAAAGAAGAAATAAAATAATAAAAAATTATTTTCTTCTCTTAGAAAATGTAGCAGGCCTGTTTCTGTTGACTGCTTAGCAATTACATTGACCTGACAGTAACATATTATAAATATTTGTTGGGTATAAAAAGACACAATTTTAGGAAAAAAATTGGAACTTAAATTTTTGTATTTTAAAAAGTTCATACACTAAAAAAAAAAAAAAGACACTACTCTACATAAATAAGCAGAATAATCATGATTGATATATGTCTAATAACATTAATTTCATTTTAATTAGAAAATAAAAAAATATCTCAATATAATATAATTTAGTGACAGAGAGATCTATAATCAATCCAAAAAATCTCAGATTCGATTCCACCCAAACCCTAAAAAATAAAAATTGTGCATATATATAATGACATGGTGGTCCATAACCATAACTTAAAATGGGCATATATATGGTTCGAAATAAGATCGATGTCCCCAAAGAAGTAGAAAAAACTATTGCTTACCAATGGTTGAGTAAAACAAGTAAAGAAATTCTTACCTACTTTTGAGAAACTTGGAATAAGGTTGGTCATTGTAAGTGATTGTGCCACCAACTGTTTGAGAGTTTATCCTTCCACTGAGGAGATTTAAGAGTGATGTCTTTCCACTTCCTGAAGGACCCATCAATGCCAGGACTTGCCCTGGATCCACTGAACCTGTTATTCCATTCAATATATCCTTCTCTTCTGTCGATGCTATTCCTTTTATTATCACCTTGTAAGTTACATCTGTGAACTGCATTTTGTACATTCCAAAACAAATATAACATTTTTAATAATAATCTTCTTTAATTAATTTACTGCATAATATTTCAGCCTTTGCATTACATATATAAAAATGATGGTAGATGAAATGTGATCATTTATAAGACTCCTTAATTAATCTTCCACACCACACCCTTCTTTCCTTATATAACAAAGCATTGATCATATAATATTGAATGCTTGAGCTTGACACAGGAAGTAATTAAAAAGCAGAAATATATATGTGTATATATATAAGTGTCTAGACTAAACTATGTTTGTTGGGACGTATTAATTTCAAGATTAAGTTTTGCATGCATGCTAATTAAATGGGAGCTAAATATAGGGAAAGAAGGGAGAGCCTTGTACATGAAATATATTCATATAAATCATGAAACTAATGTACAAGACTGAACCTGAGACCAATATGCTACACCCATGTTCTATTGGATAATCGCCCTGTAATTTGCTACATAATAATCTCCATGATATCCTTTCCCTGTCCAAATAGAATATTGCATGTCAAATAGATCGATCCATTGAACTATTTAGGAAGGCACTTTTTTTTGAAATTTTTTTTGGCATATACATCAAACCCAATGTGCCCATGCTTTTGGAGATCACCAACATGAAGAAATTAACAAATGGTGCATGTATATTTATATGAGTACTACTATTCATGGTAAGTGACAAATTAAGATTATATAAGTACCTTGAGATAAATTGGCAAGGTGGGCTCTGTTTGAAACTTCTGTTTAGGCATTCCAGCTTCAAGATCATCGGCTGCAACAGACATTGATATATATGCATGTGTGTGTGTTTAATTCTTTGTAAATTAAAGCTAATTAAGGAACTTGTTCAAATACAAGTTGAAGTCTTCTATAACTTGGCTGGCTAAGTGATTATATATCTGTCAAGGAGTATGATAAAGAGAGGACAAATTAATTAGAGATATTTTCCTTGCTAAAATACATTTTGTTAGACACTTGACAAGTTAATATTTTCATTTTCATTGATTTTTTGTACATCGGTTGCGATTTATAATTTTTTCTGAAGTAGACACAAGAAGAGAGTGATTGGCAAATTAAGTGATCTTTATTTCAACTATATATGTGGTTAGAATTCAATTATGTGTAAAATTAATAATGGCAAGCATATATATTATATGAGATGACTCGTAACAGGTAGATATTATTAGAACCCACTGCTCATGCATATGCAGACCATTCAATTAATTAAATAAAATCTTTGTCACAAGAAAGATAACAAAAGAAAGGGAACAAAAGAAGAAAAGAAAAAAGTGGGTGAAATCTTTATCAACAAAGTCACATTGATTTAGGTGAGAGAGTAGTTTGGCCAAGACGAACGGAATTAATTTGAAACTTTTTGTAATAGCCATATATATTTGATTTTAATTAGGCAGTAAAGTCAAGCAATCCGGTCCGACCAATGTCTATTATTTGCCATCCACCTATACTATATATATGTGTGTATAATTGGGACCCATAAAATTGCTTATCATTTCATTTAATGTCATAGTTTTCTAAGTGTTTCCAGCTTATCAGGAGTGCTTTGTCATTCTCCAAACAGTGATGTTAGGTACACATTCTCCCATAATTGGATAAATTTTAAATTTTACATAGTATGATAAATATAATTTTCATCAATTTTTACACCCATTAAATATTAAAATTTCTGCACTTTTTTAAAAAAAAATTAGATTTTAAAAAGAGAATATTAAAGTAAAAAGGAAGATCTTCATTTAAAAAACAATAAAATTAAAATTTTTTGCATAGAATAGAATACTAAAAACAATATAAATTTTGTTAAATAGAATGAGATGAAAAGAGTAGTATTAAAGTTTAGGCCACCCAAATTTACTAAAATTTTTAGCATAAACTAAGATAGGTTTATGTTATTCATATTTTAAATTTAATATATATTTATATATGTGAGTATGTTAAAAATTTTAAAATTATCTCTGGATTTTGTTGTTTATTTTTTAAAGTGATATATGAAATTTTAAATCAAGATTTATTGTTTTCAGAAATTTCTTTTTATTTTAAAATATTTGCTAATATATATATATATATATAAAGAACTATATATAGTGATAGTAGAAGTTTCTTTAATTTCGTTGTATTGATTGATTCTTTGAGGATATCAAAATTTTCAGTTAAAATAAGCAAAGAAAAAAAATTTCAGTTAAAATCATAAACAGACATTTCTAAATAAAATTATATATAACTACGTACATAAGACATGCCAAAGTTAGAATCTCAATAATAACTACTGTTTTTCAATACTCAAATAGAACATATATATTTAACTTGTTGATGAACTGATAACTAACTGATTATTATTATTTTATATTGCAAGACTGCAGAAAATCAAAGAAACCAGTAGATACAACTAGAACAAATTAAAAAAAAAAATTCACGCAGCTGTAAATGGTGAAAATTAAACTAAAAAAGTTGTCATAAAGTCTTTCTGCTTAAATTAAAGCAGCCACTTATTTTTAATTAAAACAAAACAAGCAAGAAATGTAAACGAGCATTTGGAAACACCACTAAGGAAAATGGAAAAACACTTGTAAGATCTATAAATACTTAAAGTTCTTTTTTAGATAAAGAAATTTTATTTTATTTTTCCATTAAGAACAGAAGTATAGTGGAATAAATAGGTGTCATTTTTTTTTCCTAATTTTCTTATGTATGTAGCTGAAAATGGTCCCACTCACTCACTGATGGCTTCATAATTTTTAATTTTTTTTCAAGTGGCTATGGAAGGAAAATTCATAATTCACGATCTTCTTCAAAGCCGTATACAAAATTAATGGCTGTTTCTGTTCATTTTCTAGACGACATGAAAAGTAGGTAACTTTGTCCATCTCTCTTCTCTTACCCTTTCTTTCTAAATTATTATTATTTTTTATATTTTCATTAGACACCAATCATTTGCACACATCATGCAATCAAAATCAAATCATATTCCTTTTTCTTTGCGATCCACTATGCATGAACTTTATCCTTTAAATAGTAAACTTTCTATGATAAAATGTTCAGTGATTAATTAGCATTACTTCAAAGTTCCTCTTACATAAAATATAAAAACAAACATCCAAGATACCCTTTTTCTCTATAGTTAGCTAGAAATAACTTCAATTTATTTTCAATTTTATGAAACATTTTAATTTACAAGCATTCTTTAAAATTATATATATTACTTTTATTCTAACTATTTCAAGAAAAAGTACTTTTTTTCTCAACAATTAATAAGTAAATCAAAATTGCTACTACGTAACATTATAACCCGTGTGTAAAGTATATCTAGTTGGTGTTTTAATTGATTGTAACCTTATTCTTTTTATCTTTAAAAATTATTATGCAAATAACATATATAGACTTGAATGGGTACACCTACACCATCCACATTTCTAGTGGACCACAAAAACTATAACAAAGTATTTTTATTTATAAACATATATATTATAATGTGTACATTGCATGAAATATATAATGCAAAAATTATATATATACTTACGTGTATCATCATCACTGAATGGCTTGGAGTCGGCTATTTCATCCTGTGGCACGGCGAAGCCGGTGAAGGAGAAAGACAAGCCTAAGCTAGCACTTGAGGCTCGGCTCAGAGCCGCGCCATTGCTGAGCTCATCCAAGCTTATCATTTGTGCACTCCTTGTCTTTCTAATGTGTGTATTTCTGCCACCTGAACCATTACCACTCCGCCCTGGTGATGCTGCCATCATCAGCCTTCTGCTCGACTTTCGAGACAGCGTCCCACTGCTCTCCGTCGACGTTTCCCCTCCTCCCGCCTCCCCTGACGGTGGAGATTTGAATGCTGCTGCCACTGTCTCCACCAATTGGTCTGATTTTGTTCTCACTAAACTTGTTACACTTGTTTTCTCCATTTTACCTCTATAAGTAATCTTTTCACATCAACAAGAGTACATGTCAAAAAAAATTTCAAAACATGAGTTAAATAGATATGCATAAAATTAATAATTCACATATATTCTACTTACATAAAAAAAAAAAAAAAACTCGTGTAAATATAAAATTTTCAGAATATGATGCTATTACTACATGAGAATACGAAATAAAATATAATTAAAGAATTTTTTTTTAAACTTATAGATAAGCTTTTTAATTTAAGAAATTAGTTAGCAGCATATGACTTGAAAAAAGGGGTTGTTACTTTATATAGAAAGTATAAAAATATGATTGTATCAAAAACAAAAAAGTATGGAGATATATGAAATGACTGGTTTGGAGGTTGCCACACATCTTATGAACCATGAAAAGTTGTGAATGCTAGAAATTAATCAAACTAGAATAATATAAAAAGGGCTACTATATAAATATCACCAAAAACTAATAAGATTATTACATTAATATATACAAAATGTAACGGTTAATTTTATTGAATTATATATAGCAATTAATATTCATATGCATAGATAAGTACTGACATGATGGAAGGCAATGGCTTCACATAATAATGAAGAAACAAAATCTTGGGATGGGAATTGGAGAGGGTTATGCGTTATGTTAAAAATAAGAAATTCTTAGACAGACTGATTCGATCATTATTTGAAGTTATAAGTGAACGTGTTAAAACTTCACTGGAAACAACTTTATAATAAAATTTAATTTGGCATACTAAAATATTTTGTTTCAAAAATGAACCAAATTAGAGAATGGATAGGAAAGAAAGATGCAAAGATAAAAGAAGTTATTCAAGAAAACAAAACATATAAGCAAAACAAAGAAACTAGATAATAATTAAGTATATGAGGAACATGTACAAAAGACAAGTAGAAGAAGATAATATGATTAGATCAATCATACCTTTTCTGTTACAACTAAAACTGATAAATACTAGTAAACTTTATGTAACAAATTTGAAAGAGCATATGTATGTTTTTTGTGTCAAGAAAGAGAGGCAAAAAAAAAACAGAGAGAGAAGAAGTAGCTGGATTCTCATCAACTGCAGCAAGTATACATATGGTGCATCTACTACTTATAATGTGCAATTAAGAGGGGACTAATGTCATTTCCCTATAATACCCTCAAACACTTGAAAAAATTACTCAATTGACATATATAAATTTTATAATTCATGATAATAACAACACTTAAGGGAGCACATTTGATGGTTATATACAATATGTACATCATATTCATTTTTAAGTAATAGACCATCCATACCGTACACGTGTTAGGACAGTACCTTATATTACTTTGAATTTTAATTAAATTTTTTTATTTTGAAAATTAATTTATTGGATGCAAATGAAAGGTACAGTACGTTATTGTTACTATAGCGTACCAAAGCGTATGTTAAATGGGTTAGAATGGTTTTTACTCAGTTTAGTACACTTTTAATGTTAAATGTTTCTTAACCTTATTCAAGTGTTTGGGCTGTGCCTTCTTAATCAATCAGCCCTAAAGGGACAAACAACCCTTCATGTCTTATTCTCTGATTGAATTCACAGGACCTTTGCTTCTATCTTACATTGCCTGTTCATCAGGAAACTACAACTTCTTGGAATTTTCTTCATGTGCAAGTACGTACATCTAACTTCTAAATTTTGGTAAATATATATAGAGTCAAATTTATAACAGTTATATCATTGGAACACCATAAATTTTTGTTGGAAAAATTATTAGGAAAAATGAGTTTTTTCATATTTTGAGGCATAATAATTTATTGATTAAATTGGTTAATTGAGTGACAAATTATTGATTTGTACTCTATTCCATGAGATCTTTAAAA
This sequence comes from Bocquillonia castaneifolia, assembly GCA_948193215.1. Lineage (NCBI taxonomy): Eukaryota > Viridiplantae > Streptophyta > Magnoliopsida > Malpighiales > Euphorbiaceae > Bocquillonia > Bocquillonia castaneifolia. The sequence goes on along the minus strand of CANYLF011879385.1, from coordinate 973 downwards.
CGGTATATTATATGCTCAAAATGGTTGAGTGATGAATAAAACATTGAAGCTCAAAATAGGTCACTTGGAAGTTTGTTGAGAAATAAAAGGGGGCTTAAAAACCAAACCTTTCACATCACTTAGGAGTAAGGATGTGGAAGTGTTTATAAGCTTGAACCCTTTGGTTGTTTTGCAAATGTGTAAGCCAAAAAACTTTCTCGTACATGTGCAGGGGGGTGCAAATCCACCAACCTAGGGGATAGGGATGCACCCCCACGACGTGGGCAACGCAAATGCCGACCCGTGGTGGACTTGCTGAATTTTAACCCATTAACTTTTTTTTTCTCAACAGAAATACTGGAACATTCCAGATCAGATTATTGGTGACTTGCTGTGCACTCTTAATAATCCTGATATATTTTTCCTCTCTTATATAAATGAAAATCGGAGCGTAGACGACTCTGGCAGCTGAAAAAAAAAATTCCTCTCCCTCGAAAAATTTATTTTCCTCCGCTGCTGCATGTAAAAAAAAAATTCCACTGGTTTATTTTTTCCACCATCGAACTGTTTTATTCTAGTGATAGATAAAGACACGTGTTGAGTTCGCCTGCCTGTTCCCTATTGTGCTGCGGTGAAAGGCGCTGCTATTGTATCTTGGGAGACAGACGTTCACGAATTCTCAAAGCACCCGAGGAGAGGGCGAATCTGTTTTAAGGAGACTGTAATAGCAGGCCTCAACAATCTTCCGATTTGCTATTTCTTTTCAATCCAGTGTTACGGTGCAGGTTTCAGATTTGCGGTTATTTTAGTTCTATATTTATATATTTATGAGTTTATTTCTCCATTATTTCAGTTCTGTTATTTTCACTTTGTTTGGATTATATTATTATTGCACTTTTTCTAACAATTTTATTACTGTATGGAGTTATAACTTAATAGAGGTTTATTTATAACTAACTAGTGAAAATTGGGACCGAAATTTTTATCCTTATAT
>CANYLF011878541.1:0-10950 GCA_948193215.1 Bocquillonia castaneifolia | reverse complement strand
GAATAACAAAAAGTCATGCGACGAAAGAGATATTATAAACTTCTTAAATCAAAAAACTATAAATCAAAATAAATAATGTACCATCTTGAGTTACAGTTCAAGCAGTTAAACACCTTCTTTTGACAGTAGATTACTTTCTCTCGATTCCAGCTCCTGGAGCGGTCTCTTTTTACCTTTATAATCCATCTAGTGGTAGTCTTCTACTCCATTATTAGAGTATCATACCTCGTGACTATAGATTTATTTTTCTTTTTTTTCTTCAAAACAACCTAACAATTTAAGATTTCACTATTAGTAGAGAAAAATTAAAGCAAATAGTGAATAATGAAAATGTCACCTCAATCATTTATATACACATATTTTTCTTCTTCCCAAAGAAAACCTAGCAATTTAAGAGATACTCGAATTAATTAGAAGTTAAGAATACTAAATGACACTTAAATTAATTAGAGGTTAATGATACCATAAATTATGGGAAACTTAAAAACAATTTTAAGAGTTCAATAAAAAATAATATAGTAAAAAATATAACAAACTGAATAGTAAAAAATATTACAAGCTAACTATCCGTACGTGGAAATTTTCTAACATGTCTTGGTCTTGGATATTATGTGGCAAAAACCAAATCTTCTACATTTAAATATTTTATATAGATTAACCCTCTTTTATCCCTCCTTACAAGAAAGCAAGATTTAACCCCTATTTTGGGCTAACTTTTAACCCTTTAAAAATTTATCTCTTCCCATAAAACAACCAAACAACCTTAAATTTTAACTCATATTACACTCATATCGAATACACTCTAACAAAAATATTTCTAAATTGATTATTAAAAATAGATGGAGCTAGAAAATTTTAAAGCTTAAAGAAAATAAAGATGAATACACACTCGTATATAAGAGATAAAAATGGAAATAAATACATATAACAAAGTTCTGCAAAAATATATGGATATATAATAAAAATTATATACATCCTTAATTGTAGATAGAATAAGTTTTAACTTTAGAAGAGTTGAATTAAAATTTAATTACAATTATGTTATATCAAAATATTATATTATAAAATATATATTAAAATAATTAAAAAGTTTCAGGTTAGGGATGAAAATCAGGGAAAAAAAAAGACAAGTACTTGTAAATGTTTTTTGTAGAAATAATAAATATAAAAGTCAAATATAAAAATTGAATTAATTTTGAATTTTAAAATTTAAAAAGATGAATATTCAAATAAATCTATATATGTCATTTTTTATTAATCATTTCTTGCCTTTCATGTGAAGCCTTTCTTGTAACGCAACCCTAATTCAATTAAATAAATTAAAATTTTGAGAATAAGTTAGTTTCATGATTAACATTAAATGAGAATATATTTATCAACACTCGAATATGTTAATTACTCTCTCCATGTCAAGTCTATTTCACTGTTTTTAGTATCCTGAAATTATAAGGTAACCTCATGATGTATATCAAAATTTATCACATCATTTATGACTTTTAACGGTCAAACCGTTTATTAGAATCTACTAATTCCCTTCTTCGTGTTTACTAGTTCCCCTCTCTGTGTTTTTTCCGTTAGTGCATGGACTTGGTATATAAAATTCACTTTAACCCAAAAATTTATTGATTGTCAAAAATTAATTCAACTTGATCCATAATTTTTTTTTTCAAATAAGTTCATAAAAAAATTATAAAATTGACATAATATTTATTAAAAAAATACATATTTTTTTGAGATTTATGAAAAATAGAAATAAAATTTACTAATATTAAGTAATAAATTATAGTTTAATTTTAATTTTTTGTTAAAGAATATGGAAACAATAAAATTATAAACTTGAGTGAAAAGTTTAAATTTTTTTTAAAATATATTAAATCCTATAATTAATAGAACTTAGTACTCATTAAATTTTTTTATGAAAATTACAAATATTGTAGGACTTTATAAAATGTTTATATAAAATTTAAAATATAAAAGACTAAATTCAATAAATGATTTTGTGAATGATATTATATAATTTTTAAAAAGTTATAAAACTTTAAAAACTCAATGATAAAATACATTATGCTTTTATAAATTTTATTTAACACGAGAATTTATAATAAATTCTTAACAATATAATTTGGAAGATATATTTTATTTTCAATGAAGAAGTATTGTTAAGGTTTTAAATTTATAAAGTTTTTATGATTTTGTCGAGTTCAAATAATTATGATAAAAATTTTCGTAGATATATTTTATCTTTTTTGAAATGTATATTATCTTAATATTACAAATTTTTAAAAATTGTATCAAAATTTTATGAATTTGATTGAATAGTTTGATTTTTATTATTTTTATATACTAACAAAAATTATTTGACTTATAAAATTGTTGGTTAATATTATCAAATTCATTTTTCTAATTTATGTAATTAGTGATTTTAAAATTTAAAATAATAGTTTAAGTCATTTAATAATTTTTATTTTTTATAAGTCCCAAATAATATATATAAATTTTAACAAATGTTATGTAAAATTTTATAATTTGAATGCATTTGTGGACTTATTTGAAAAGAAAATAAGTTTCTGTGTCAAATGGAATTAATTTTTGATAATTGATAAATTTTTGGACTAAACTGTATTTTATTTTTTAATATCAAGTCCTTGTTATAACGGAAAAAAATAATGGAGAAAGGAATTAGAGAGTTTTAATAAATGCCAAGGAAAAACAAAATTTGAAAAGTTTATGGATAAAGTGATAAATTTTAGTAAACCTAAGAGTTATAATAATTTACCCAAATTACAACCTAAGTTTTATTGTTTTGGTATCCTATAATTATAATCTATAGCTACCCTATATATTTTCTAAAATATCCTCAATTAAGTCACTTCTCATTGAAAAGTTGTTTTTCTTAAATACTGTAATTTTTAAAATGAACTTACTCTTATGGGACAATATAGTATTTTTAAAAAAATGAACTCAATCTTATGGGACAAAATCCAAGAAAGAGTTTAGTTTGATCGAATGATTCGTCTTACCTCCGCTCAAAAAGGCCTTCTAAATCCAAGAAAATAGCTGCCTGTGTTTAGTTTAATCAAAACAAAACTTTATATACTTGGTTGCATCAAAAATTAAAAAAAAAATCCATTACAAGAAAAATGAAAAAAAGAAAGAAAGAAAGGAGATTTCACGTCTCCGATACTAGTATACTTAAAAAGAGGCAAAATTTTTCTGATGTAAATAAAATTTGTAGTAGTAGTAAGCAGCATTAACTATATATATTCTTGTATTCATTCATGTGGATGAAGAGCTTAGTCTTTTTCTCTTGTTGGTATGCTTATTATGCTGCTGCTTGTTGGTGTTATCGTTGTTAGAGAGGGGTTTTAGTTTTAGTTTTTTACGTTGCTTCTCTTTGTCATCAAACCCATCATCCATCATCTTCATTGTTGCCACCCTTTTTGCTTTGTAAATCTGCACTCATAAAAACAAAGACAATCAACTCATATTCATACCAACCTAATATTTCATTCAACTGCATTCACTTGCTAATCCCTCCCCTTGTCAGCAAGAAGCCAACGAGGCAACACGTGCAATTCAGGCATCTATCTACTTCATGTTTATATTTGAAGCCACTACTAACTACTAGCAGTAACTACCACCTCTATGATATGATTGGGGAGGGAGGGAGACGGAGAGGATGGAAAATGTGAGCAAAGGAAAATTAAGGAATATTCCAAAATTTTCGTTATTCGGAAAAATGAGTAAAAGGTTAAGACATACATGCATAGGAGAACAAGAAATCTTCCTCCCAATACCCCCACATTTAAAGTTATTTGAGCTCAACCTTTAATTAATATTCTTTTCAATTATTATAAATGTGAGAGATAAAATTATCATTTTTTTAATAAAATAGTATTATACCTTTTTCTTTCCAAGCAATTCTCCTCCATTCCAAGTCCAAACAAACAAAAAGGAAAAAAATATTCTCACCTTTTCAATTTTCTCTACCTCATTTTCTTTCCTTCCAAAATAAAAATGTTCCCAATCATACATATATAAAGATCTTTACCTTCGTAATATCTGAAAGGACCTCTTTTTCTTTACATTCAAATTCTTCCAATTGTTTTCCAATAACTGCTTCTATCTCGTGAATCAGATCCACATCATTCTGCAAAATTTTTATCACGCGTATAAGCAAATATGCAACCCAAACACAAGCACCCCAAAGGACAAAGTTAACACTGCCAAACTGTTAAAAGTTAAAACATTCCATTCCCAGGTCATGTATTCACTTTGTAGCTTAACAGTGATACAAAGAGCAGTGCACACACAGGGTGAATAACCATTCTCAATCCCTTGAGCCACTACTACCTATATGTCTCTGTTTGTGCCACAAAACATACAAAATCAGAGAATTTGGAGACTACCCTCAACAAACTCAAGCATTTGCTAACATTGATAACTTATCCACCAACAGGCACCCAAATAGAAGAGAAAAGTCAATGCACAATTACTAATGCAAGTACATGTATTTACACTAGTACAATCAAAGTCAGCATACCTTCAGAAAAAAGAAAGACAGATAAAATAAAAGAAAATGATAGTAACAAATTGACACACTAGCACATATCTGATCAAATAGGTGGTCATTTTGCACAAATTGTTGGCAGAATACTATCTCTACACAGGTTCAAATTAGCACTCTGGAAGGAAAGCATTAAATTTACAGTTGGCAAATAAATTATCTTGCGAGCCTCTGTTATTTACCTCTGTGATAAAGCTCACAGCCAGCCCTCCTCTGCCTGCTCTAGCAGTACGGCCTACACGATGAACATAATCTCTAGGATACCTGCAAGAAAACGGCAGTTAAAATCTACCTCACAAACATTTCAACATATGATAAAAAGGAAAATACATTGAGAAGTGTCACCTTGGAAGATCATAATTGATAACAAGATCAACAGTAGGAATGTCCAAACCACGGCTGGCAACATCAGTTGCAATTAATATAGAAGCTCGTCCAGATTTGAATCGATGCAGGGCAGAAAGTCTCAAAGACTGGGAATTGAATGAATGTAATGCTGCTGGTTCGTGATCCAGCTCTTCCAATAATAAATTCAAAAGATGACAAGTTCTGCTTACACATCACATAGATAAATGAACTATGAGCAGATGAAAGAAAATCTACTGCTATATATCAGTGATCAAAGGGAGATGCACATGCACCATTACATGCTTAGTAATAAAAATGTATTCCTTTTTATTATTTAATGCTGCAGTACATATGCCATTGAGATTGATTCCTATGCCGCATAGGTATTGCAACCAGAAATATAAACACAAGAGAAAGTAAAGAAATGATTAGAAGAAATTAAGATCTAGGAAATCCATACCTGCAGGTAGAGACAAAAATTATGGCAGATCGAATACCCATATCTTCCATCTTAGACAAAATGTGTACAAGATAAACATCCTTCACATTCTTAGGAATGAAAACATACTGCTGTTTAAGAGTATCAACTGTCTTGAAACCTTCATAAGCTTCGTAGAAGTATGCCTTATTTGCAGAAACCTCAAGTAGAGATTCCAAATTACCAGTCATTGTTGCAGAAAACAATAGGGTTTGACGGTTCTTTGGTAAACACTGAAAAACCACTCTTAGTTCCTCTTCAAATCCGACATCCAAAACTCTATCAGCTTCATCCAAAACTAGGAACTGCTCAAAAAAAGGGGAAAAAAAGAGTAATTTAAGCACTTTCATGCTTACATGATTTCTTAGTCATTATAATCACTTTAAGCTTTCTATTTTTCTGCTATTAATAACACAAATTATCTTGAGTAACAAGGCCAAAAATCATAAATTTGCACAAAATTTCACGATGTTTGCATTTCAAGTTCAACACTTGCAACATTAAAAACACCTTGCACCACCAAATTCAAACCAAGACTATTTTTTTAAAGAAGGGGGAGAGAGAGAATTTACCTTAGTTTTAGAAAAAAGGGGAGGAATATCAGGATTCCCCTCCAACAAAACCTTAACTCTGCCAGGAGTAGCAATAACAACATGAGGTCTACCCATTAGAGTTTTAGCTTGAGTCAACATATCCATACCCCCAACAACAACAGCACATCGCAAATGCAAGCAAGAACCCAAAGCACGAAACTGTTCAGCCAACTGATAAGCCAATTCTCTAGTCGGAGTAATCACTAATGCAAAAATGCCATATGGGTCCTCTGACAGGCGGTGCAATATAGGCAAAGCAAACGCTGCCGATTTACCACTACCAGTCTGTGCAAGCCCTAGCACATCCTTACCCGCTAGAATCTTTGGGATGCAGTGAGCTTGGACTGGCGTCGGTCGCTTCATACCCAGGGCTTTGCAAGTTTCCACTGCCCATTCGGCCAGACCGAGTTTGGTAAATGAAGCTGTTTGTATGGGATTACTATTATTAGTAGGGTTTGTTGATTTTTCTTTTTCTATTTGTGGGGTTTCTTTTAAATCATTGTTTGGAACTTGGGTTTCAGGATTTTTTAGGGTTATTTCAAGGGGTTTATGATGGGTTTTGGATGGTTTAAAGAAGAGAGGAAAGCTCTTGTCGACCTCGATTTCTTCTTGCTCCATTTATTTGGGCTGTGTTTGGATTGATTGAAAGCGAGCAACTTTCTTTTGTTTTTCCCTTTTAACAATGAAAGCTGTCAACTTTCTCAATTTCTTGCGTTTTCCCGGAAAATTTGTGTTGTTGGGGTGGGGGCGTCATTTCATTTTTTAGGGAAAGTAACGCCTTTTCCCCTGAGCCGTAGGGCTCGTGATTATCACGTGACTTATTATAATTGGTCATAGTTAAATGTGTGTATGTTTTTTGTGGACCAATTATATAAAAGTAAGATAAAAACCAGTGGGACTGTAGAAGAGAAGAGAGGAGAGCAAGTGGTGGAGTTAAGTTGAAAATGATGGAGTCACCATTTAAGAGAGATATATTGAAAGGAAAGGTAGCTCTGATAACAGGAGGTGGTTCTGGAATTGGGTTTGAGATCTCTTCAGAATTTGGGAAACATGGTGCCTCTATTGCCATCATGGGTAGACGCCAGCATGTGCTTGATTCTGCTGTCTCCAATCTTACTTCCCTTCATATTCCTGTATTCCTTTTTTTCTCTTATTATTCCTGTTAAAATTTCAATAAAAATTTCATCTTTTATGTGGATATATATATAATCTTTGCTTGTACAAGGATTTGCCTTTCTGGGCTTTTACTTCCATTCCCCATGTTTCTTTTGACTGGGTCAGCTGATTTCTGTCGTTTAACCCTTTTAGCATTACATCTACTAATGATCGGATCCAATTCTGTCGATTTGTATCTCATATAATTCTGTTCTTTTTGCTGCTGCTTTTTAATTTTCATTTTTGTTTGCAGTCTATTGGCTTCGTGGGTGACGTTCGCAAGCAGGAAGATGCTAAAAGAGTTTTAGAATCAACTTTTAAACATTTTGGCAGGATTGACATTCTTGTCAATGCTGCAGCTGGCAATTTTCTTGTATCCCCCGAGGATTTGTCCCCTAATGGCTTTCGTACAGGTTCTCAAAGCAAAATTCTTTTCAGTCACCTCTCTGTATCCCTCAAATTTAAGTTGTATATGGTTAATACGCTATGGAACTTATTTTCACTATTCTTTAGCACTTATTTATGTGAAATCACTGTTTGTTAATCCTTAAAAAATGGAAATAAAAAAATATATATAAAGAATCAGTCAAAGTGTTGGATGTATAATTGCAGTTCTATTCTTAATCATATTACAAAATCAGTTTCATTATTTAAGTGTATTTGGTAATATGTATACTTCAGGTCTGCTTATCAGCTATAGGCTGTGCCAGGTTTTGATCTAAATGCTTCTGCTTTTGCAGTTATGGATATTGATGCTGTTGGAACATTCACAATGTGCCATGAAGCCCTTAAGTATCTCAAGAAAGGAGGGCTTGGACGAAGCTCCTCTACTGGTGGAACAATATTGAATATTAGTGCTACTTTGCACTATACAGCATCTTGGTATCAGATTCATGTATCTGCTGCGAAGGTTTGTCGCATGGCTTATCAATTACATTGTAATATAATTATCCATATGATCAACTTGAATGTCTTTTATAATACCAATTCTCAAATAGGCAGCCATTGATGCCCTCAGTAGAAACCTGGCATTAGAGTGGGGCACCGATTATGATATTAGAGTAAATGGGATTGCTCCTGGCCCCATCGGTGACACCCCTGGCATGAGTAAACTTGTACCTGATGAGATCAATAGCAAAGCAAGAGATTACATGCCTCTCTATAAATTAGGGGAGAAATGGGACATTGCTATGGCTGCTATCTACCTTGTTTCTGATGCTGGTTAGTGACCATTTACTCGTCTAATTTCAAATCTCCTGCTGTACTTTATTTTATTGCTAGTTTCAATATATATATATATGGAGGAATAAGCTTTTACGTATTCAGAATATAATATATTAAAAAGAAAAAGAAAAAAAAAAAAAGAGCTGAATTTTTTATTAATGCATTCTTCACTGTATTTGGTTCATGCTCTGCATGCTCATATTAAATTGGCATGGATAGATTTGAGTAGATTCTACTGGCCATAAATCTGAATTATCATAAAAATATAGCTTTGTACTAGATGGTAACGCATTCCATCTCGAGCCTTTTAGAGGACCTTAAATAGTCATATGATGATCTAAAAGTCTTTTCTGCCTAAATTTCAAGCATGACATTTTTGTTTTTACGTTGATGTAATTTTCTATGGTTTCATGACAAGTACCGAATTGGATTACTCAGTTGTAAAGTTTCGTCTAATTTTATCTTTTAATGAAGGTTTCCATTTGAGCGAGAGTATTATTCCATTGACCAAAAAACTCATTCATTAATACTAATTTTGAAGGTAAATTTGTCAACGGAACTACTATAATTGTTGATGGAGGACTTTGGCTGAGCCGCCCTCGTCATCTAGCAAAGGATGCTGTCAGGCAGCTTTCTCGAACAGTTGAGAAGAGATCCAGAGATACACCAGTTGGGGTCCCATCCAGCAAGCTTTAAACAAGGATAATAATCAGCATTACCAATGGGAAATATGCATTTGTATTGTTAAAACTTAAGCGTAATTAAGTTATAAATAAATCGGGACCTCTGTTCTTTTTCTAAAACCTAGTACTTGATTCTTTCCTTATATTTCAGCACATGAAACTGTTGTACATATGTGACTATATATCAATTTGCCCAAAAAACTGATCAACTGTTTGAGAAGAGCTGGCATTAACAATCAAACAAGAAGAGCTATAGCACTAATCGAAAATGGTATGCAACCCTTTCAGGATTCCTACCATAGCTAAATGCTACGAAGGCAACCTGCGCAGAAGCACTGGCCTTAAGCCTCGTTAACCAAACCTGGTCATAAGGTTGGTCTTCACAAGCCTTCAAGCAATTACCATAACCTGGCCATGAAGTTCCCTGCTTGGAAATGCTCACCTTTGGCAGAAAACTTATACATTGTACCAACAGACTGGCAGCTCAAGAAGATAGAAGTGTAGCTTTTCAATGCTGTAGTGGATAAACACCTTCACTGAACTCAACTCTTGATTTAATGCCAAAAACTAAGATTATGGCATCCGGGTCCAGGAGTAGCATAACTGCTCAGTGGTTGAAACCATCCCTTGTCAACATCGGTGGAGCGGTGCAGGACGTACCTCCAATGGTTGATATCGCAATTTGTCATTGTGAGGCAATGGCCCCTCCTAAAGAATTGAACCCACAGAATTAAACTTGTAAGCAAAAACAATGCATTCAGAAACCTAGCTTTTGTGAGGATTATAGCCCAATTATATAAATCACTTCCTCCCAAATAATAAAAACCAAAAGGATAAATAATGATTAATCATTAAACTTGAATGCAAAACCAAAGTGTTAAGTGCATATACAATGATTATTAGGAGAAGAAATTTAGGTTCATAAACATAGCTTTTATGAGAAGCTTAAGACCCAATTATATAGACCATTATCACATTACTCTTGAGTGTTGCATGTGACCATGCAGGCATAATGAAAAAGAGTTGAAAGTTTGTTTAAGTCTCGCAATAATTTATTGTGCTGTTTATGTGAATGAGTCACAATGGCTTGAAATCGTATGAATAATAAGAGAGGTGAGTTTGTGTTCCACCACACGATCAGTATGAGATCAGAAACAATATCCACTAGAATAAAAAGAAAAGTACCTCTTCTAAGTTAATCCAGGGCTTTACAAAATCTTCAAACATTGATGGAGAAAGTCCCTTCATTATCTCCTCAACTTCCTGGAAACATTTCAAGAGGCAGTGCGAGTATGAGATACAGTAGCAGTCATATGTACCACTATAATACTAAGTTGGTGGACTGGATGGTAACCATTTGACTCCTAAATTGGCAGTCACAAGACTAGCCAAATGAGGAAATTTTGCAAGGCAGTTAAAAAGGAGTAACGAAATTTACATGATGAAGAGACAAAAACCAGTCATGACAGACATACCAAACAAACTTCAGCTAGTTAAAGGCTACTTGACGGAAAAAAACAACTGTTGTAAAAAAAACTGACACTGGGTAATAAAATTATAGGTATCTACTGTACCAGTCCTGTTATCCTTGACTTCTCCAACAATTCCCTGGCGATCACATCCAGTATATGCATGTTTTCCCTCAATCCTTTCATTGCAAGTTCTTCTGTCTCTTCAATGTACTGCCACCAACAACATAATCTCACTATTTCAATAAATAGAGAAAAGGGGTAACAAAACAACTAATAATATGAAGATCAGTGTGGGTGGGCCCATTCCCTTAGCTTAGCATCATCCAAACTGTGGTGTAGCTGTAAGTAACCATAAGAAGCACATTTTCAGAAATTAACTGCAAAACCAAGAACATGAAATATCTCACCAAAAGGATTTTTGGTCTTCCAA
>CANYLF011877541.1:0-11947 GCA_948193215.1 Bocquillonia castaneifolia | reverse complement strand
ACAAAAAGGAAATAACTTACTCAATTAGGCTTCCAATCCACCAATTAAGCTTCTAGCTAAGAAAAACTCCTCAAAACTTACTATACTCTTCTCTCAAAAGCTTTAAAGCTCAACAATGGAGTTTTGGGAAAATAAGAAGAAATGAAGAAGATGGAGAAAATAAAGAAAAATGTGTAGGATTCTTTGTCTTTGTAGAGATTGTCCACTAACTTAATAATTAATTATTATTATCATTACTATTTATTATTATTTAATTAATTAATATGCCACTCTTTTCTTCCTCCAAAAGCCACTTGTTACCTTCTTTCCCCCTTAGGACACCTGTCCTCTTCTAGGACACTTCTTACAAAAATCCTCCTCCATCTTAACCATGCTAACAATCTAACCCTACTCTCATACTTTTTGTACAAATAACTCCTTAACTTATCTTACAACTAGGTCCTTACTAACCCAAACTTCCATATACCCATATATATGACTCTACCAATAAATGTTATGCACCTCACTATACATGATTATGCTTAATGATGCACAATTAATAAAAATTAACCACTCTAACGATGCTAATCAATGACTAATGCATGTAATTATAGATGTGGATGTTACACATAGAGTACATGTCCGTCCTCCGACAGACATGTTCTGGGGTCATACCATGGTTGGTGAGGCCTTAGAGTAAGCACTTGCTGGGACTCGTTTGATCTAAGGCTTATGCTAAGTTCATGCTAAAGAGATGCCTTCCTCGCCTTCCCCTGTCTGAGCAGAAATTGGCTCTGGTATGCATTGATCTTCCTAGTCTTATCCATTTTCAACCTTCTATTCAAGTGCTGATTCTTTAGAATATGCAGGCCCAAAATGGCATTGTTACTTTCACTATTCTTGGGATTCTAATGATGACAAGGACATCGATGCTCCAGAGGTTAGGGAGGCTCAGGCTGAGGATGCCCCCGAGTCTATATATAATTAAAAAATATATATATAATTAAAATAAAAATATATATATATATATATATATATATATATATATATATATAAATAGATAATTAATCTGTCTATAGTCTATAGTCGATAAGAAAAGAGGGGATCCTATTGCCATTGATGAGGCTAGGCCTAGCCTCTAACCTCCTCCGATGACTGGGACTATGTCCGGGGTTAGAGTTACCCAACAGCGGTCTCAGCGACCAGTTCATAGGCATCCTTCAGAGGACCCTGCTAACTGCGTTCCAGGTATGATCACTTCTTTTCCAGGTTACACTGTACTTTATCATTCTACTACTAGCATTGTGGAGCGTCCTCTGACTCCTGCTTCTCCTTACATTACCTTTTCTCTGGTATGCACTCATGTAAGTTTTTCAATTTTGGTGCTTTTCTAGATTTAATTATGTTTTTCTGACTTGCTTTCTTTCTTAGATCCCGACTACTGAGGTTGCCCGACTTGCTAGCTATTATCAGGCTAGTAAGGCTCTCACTGTTGAGGCTTGTGATGCTTGGTGACAGCTTATGAGCGTGCCTCACAGACAAACCATTACTTAAGGACTCGTGTCAACGAGTTGGAGGCAGCTGCAGCTTCAAGTTCAAGTGATCAGGATGAGGATGTGGATGCTCCTATCGATACGACTATTGCTGGAGATTATTCCCATTAGGAGGCAGACCATGATAATGGAAAGCCTTATATGTTGCTTCATTGGCTTGTTTGGACTGTTTTTAGAGATGCTTCATTGGCTTTGTTTTTCTTTTCAGACTTATGCCTGCACTTTACGATCTATGTACATATGTACATTTTATGATACATGTTTTCCTACTTTTACTATGATGTATGCATGAAATGATATGCTTAGAATCTCCCTAAAAGCCAAAAATCTGTGAAATCCTGGCTGCTGGTGTTGGAGTGGCATTGGAGCATAACAAAGCCAGTATAGGAGTGGCGTGGGTATGCTTGCAATGCCATTCCATCTGTAGATGCGATTAGTTATGACTTTTACTCTGTTCTTAACTCCTTTTGGACTCCAAACTTCTACATGCCATAGCTGATTGTTGGTGCATTAAGCACCATGTCTTCCGCTTCAATGGTGTTGAGCTCTGCCCCCTGTTTGGAGAGTTTGAAGGGATTTTGGGCAAGATTCATGAATCTAACACCGCTATAGTTCTACCTAGCTCTAGACCTTATACTCCAGAGTCTTTGGCTACTTTCTTTGGTTTAACTCGTGACCAAATGTTATCTTGTATGGAGGATGAGTCAATTTCAACCCAAAGGATGCTAGAATTTGGAGCTTCCAAGCAAAAGGGTAGTAAATCTTGGTAGATTATCACTAGCTTTTGCCTGTACTCCCACTTTCACACCTTATGCTATTACCCCTTACTTCCTTAAGGATAGCCATGAGGAATCTGGCTTTTACTAGTAGAATTACTACAAATTGACTTACTGTGCGGGCTGGACTGTCTGATGATGATGGCAGAAATGCTAAGTTATATGATGCAAGTAACACAAAATATTTAAAGAGAACTAAAGAAGACTCAAGAAATGCATTAAAAGCTGGTTTTAACAATATCAAATGGAATAAGAAAATTAAGAAAAATTGAGTCTCATAGCTGTTTATTTTATTCATGCAATGTTTTATCTTTTTAGTTATGCAAACATAAACTCGAATATCATAAGCAGGCTTGACAATTTTCTCATGCAAGGTTTATTTTATTAATATTAGCATAATAAGTGTACATTAGTAAATTACATTTGGCATTACTACTATCTTACTTTCTTCTCTCATTATTTTTTTTTTTTTTTTGCCTTTATTTTTTCCTAGACTGTCTCTTTCTTAGATTTTCACCCTAGCACCCTAATTTTTGCATGAGCCATCCATATGGATTTTCAACTCATCGGGCTTTTATTTTTTATTATACATTTTTCTAAAGGTAATATTTCTTAAGATAATCCAGGTTGATGGGTTCTCTGAACTCATTCCCTTCCAGATCTGAGATCTTCACAGCTTCCTTAGGCAGAATCTTCTTGACCAGATATAGGCCCTCCCAGTTTGGCTTGAACTTTCCTCTCGAGTCAAACGGAATAGGCCTAGCTTGCTTCAACACCTAATCTACTTCTTTGATTGGCCTGACTCTGACTCCTTTATTGAATGCTCTGGCTATTCTTTGTTGATACACCTGGGTGTGATACAGAGCCCTCTTCCATCTTTCCTCTAAAGGAAATAGCTGTTTGTATCTTGATTCAGCCCATTGTGCTTTTGGAATTTCTGCTTCTAGAGCCACTCTCAGTGATTTGACCTGAGTCTCAATTGTCAACATAGCTTTGCCTCCAAACACTAAAGAATAGGGAGTTTCCCTTGTTGCACTCCTCATGGTCGTGTTGTAACCCATTAGAGCGAAGGGTAATTTGTCTGCCCAATCTTTGTAGGTCTTCACCATCTTAGCTAGGATCTTTTTAATAGTCTTGTTAGCCGCTTCCACTACTCCGTTGGCTTGAGGTTTATAAGGTGATGACCTATGATGTTCAATCCCCTTTTCTTCTAGCAGATCTATTATTTCCCCTTGGAACTGAACTCTGTTGTCTGAAACTATGTGATAAGGTTGCCCAAATCTGTTGATGAGTTTTTTGTTGATGAATTCAGCCATATTCTTTACAGTAACTGTTAGTTGTGAGATTACTTCCACATACCAAGAGAAATATTCGATAGCCACAACTATGTATTTATGGCCATTAGAAACTGTTGGTCTTAATTCTCCGATGATGTCGATCCCCCAAGCTGAGAAAGGCCAATGAGATGTTAAGTTGTGTATTTCAGTAGGTGGTAGATGAATCTAATTTCCATGCAGTTGGCATTTGTGACACTTTCTGACCATTTTATGTAATCTCTGTCCATAGAGTCCCAATAGTACCCTTGTCGGACTACCTTTTTAGCCAAAGTATGCCCATTCATGTGAGACCCGCAAACCCCAGTATGGATTTCTCTCATAACTTCTTCTACTTCACATTGATCAAGGCATCGAAGTAGTACCCCGTTTGGAGCTCGTCTGTATAACATCCCTTTGTGATGAGTATAATTCCTTGAAGTAACTCTCAAAGCATACCTTTTCTTTCCCAAAGCTCCTTTTGGGTATTCTCCTTTTTCCAGGAATCTCAGAAGTTTGTAGAACCACGGCTTTTCTTTCGGCCCATTTACAGTCATTATTCGTTCCCTCTGGTAACAAGGAATCCTTGATCTGCACATCACTAGTGGCTTCATAGCTACATTTTTAGGATTATCCCACATAGATGCCAAAGTTGCAAGTGCATCAGCCATCTGATTCTCTTCCCTTGGCAGGTGCACAAAAGTACAATTCGCAATACTCAAGGTGAGCATATGAATATACTCTACGTAGGGCTTTAGCTTTTCATCTTTGACTTCCTAATTCTCGGAAGCTTAATTGATTATGATCATTGAGTCCCCATAGATGTTAAGATTCTTTGCTCCTGCTATAATTGCTGCTTACAAGCCAAACACACATGCCTCATACTCTACCATATTGTTAGTAACTTTAAAATCCAGCTTTTTGGCCAAAGGGATGTTCTCATTTTCAGGTGTGATCAAGATTGCCCCCACTCCGAATCCTTTCTGGTTGACTGCCCCGTCGAAGTAGAGCTTCCACTCGTTTGCTTCTATCAGGTTTAAAGACTCATTAGGGAAATCATATTCCCACATTTCCTGCCCTTCTACAGGATTAAAGGCTAGAAACTTTGCTATAGCTCTCCCTTTGATGGTCTTTTTGGTCAAGTATTGGATGTCACACTCTGTCAGCAACACCAACCATTTAGCAAGCTTTCCCACTGGTACTGGAGCTTCATACAAATAGTGTAGTGGATCAACCTTTGCCAGAGCTTGAACCCTATAGGATTGGTAGCAGTGCCTTAGCTTCCTTATTGTCCATATCACAGCCAAGCAGGTTTTCTGAACAATGTCATATTTTGCTTCGTAGGATAATAGCTTCCTACTAAGATAGTAGATAGCGTGCTCAACTCCATCTTCATCCTCTTATTCTATCATGGCTCCTATATCATCAACTTCCAAAGCTAAGTACAATATTAATGTCTTTCCTACTCTTGGTGGTTGTAAAACAGGTGGCTCATCAAGTATTGTTTGATCTTGTCAAATGCTATTTGACATTGTTCATCCCATTCTATCTTTTGACCCTTTCTAAGTAGCTTGAAGATGGGCTCACAAATCATAGTTAATCTAGAGATGAACCTGCTAATGTATGGGGCCTTCCTCAAAAACCCTCTGACTTCTTTCTCGGTCTTGGGTGCTGGCATGTCTTGAATAGCTTTCACCTTGTCTGGATCCACTTCAATTTCCCTCTGGCTCACAACATGTCCAAGGAGCTTCCCAGAAGTTACTCCAAAGATGCATTTCTTTGGATTGAGCCTCAAATTATACCTCTCGACCCTCGCCAAGAATCGATCCAATGCTTCAAAGTGTCCTTCCCTAGTTGGTGACTTGACCATCATGTCATCTACGTAGACCTCGATTTCTTTGTGCCTTATGTCATGGAACAGAGTTATGGCCATCCTTTGGTAGGTTGCGCCCGCATACTTCAATTTGAATGGCATGACTTTGTAGCAATAGATACCCCATTCCGTGATAAAGGCTATCTTGATCTTGTCTACAAGTGCCATCATGACTTGATTGTAGCCAGCAAACCCATCAATGAAGGAATACATGACGCTCGATACAACACTATCAACCAGGACATCAATAAGGGGTATTGGGAAGTCATCCTTCATCGAGGCTTTGTTCAGATCTCTATAGTCTACACACGTTCTCACCCTTCCCTCTTTCTTGGTCACCGGGACTATGTTGGCCAACCATTCTAAATTGCTTCTCAACTTCTTCCTTGATAAGCTTTGCCTATTATGGTCTAAGTCTTTGCAGCTTCTGTTTAACTGGCTTCTTGTTTGGATCTGTAGGGATGTGATGTTCTGCGATGCTTCTGTCTATACCTAGCATGTCGTCATATGTCCATGCAAATACTCCTTTTCTTTTATTTAATATTTTTTCAAAATTTTCTCTCTCATTAGTAGTAATATCAAATGCAAGTGCTATTTCCTTTGGATTATCTTTTGTGCCAAGATTAATAGAATGAGTTTGCACAAAATTAATTTCAAAAATGCTTATGGTATGATCTATGTAATGCATAGTGCCATCAGGTAAAACATCACACAAGTAAGCAAAATCAACATTTATATCATTGACTTTTGAAAAGAAAACAGAAAGAAAAGAGGCTGCTTTTTATTAATATTATTTTAAGGAAATGGTCTAGACAAACTACTAAGCAAATCTAATCAAATAAAGATTTCTAAATCCTACGAAGTAGCCAAGATCTTAGATGATGCCTCAGATTTCCATGTCTCCTAACCTGCCATTCTTCCTCAGCTCTTTTTCTTGTTGATCTTCCATGAACTGTAGTAGGGCTGGCAACTCATCAGCACGATATAGGATTAAATAATCTCTCATCCAGGGATTCTCATCTTCTGTAAACTCTAAAGTAGTGGAGTCTCCCAACAATCCTTCACTAATGAGAATCCATTCATCAGCGAAGCCCCACATTCCTTGACCAACATTTATAATCACTCCTTGTTGAACAAGCTTGTGGAATTCAAAAATGAAAGTTGGACATTCTTCCAAGTAGTGTCCATTATGGTGATGAAACTGGCAATAAGGAGTATACATGTCTAGGAGAGGCCCTATATGCTTCATCTATGGAATGAGTCCTTTAGTGAGCATCCTATCAAACAAATCTTACGCTGAACCCTTCCAGCTTCCTCCAAATAGATCATCCCTAGGGATCACTCTCCTCTTGGGAGTCTTAGGTTTATAGAATTTCCCAGGTTCTTTTTCTTCCAGCTTATCTCTAGTAATGATTATATCCAGAACTTCTCTCAACACACCACAGTGATCAGCATCATGTCCCAAGCAAACACAATACTTAAAATACCTCCACACATTAGGTCCTTATTGCAATGTTAAGCTAGGAGGTCCTGAAACTTTGGGAATGTGCAGCCTCTTCTCATACAAATAGTTAAAATTATCTGACAACGAATGGCTCAAATCAATTACTAGAACGTCCTGCAAAATCTCAGGGACTATCTCCCCTATCTTTGGGAGGAAGAAATCCTTGAAATGATCTTTAAGCAATCTGGTTTTGAACCTTGAAAGGTAGCGCCTGGTACCATGTTAAAGCAGTTCCTTCTAAGGATAAAGGGATTCATGTTGAAGGGCCATTAAAGTGCCATGTTGAAGTCAAATGAATGCATGAAGTGGCATCATGTTGAAGTCAAATTGCATGATGTGAGGTCTTGGGTCTGAAGTGCCATTGAACCTCTCCATAAGGGACATCTCAAGTGGGAATGAGTCTCCTGGCAGTGGTGGCTTCATCCTTTCACTCTTTTGCCTTTCTTCTTGCAGAGCTTTTTGAATTTCAGTCTGAACCAAGTTTCGGATTGCTTGAAAGTGCGTGTTGTTTAGGGTCTTCCTAAAGGGATTCATGATGTTACAAAACAAGGGGTTATCATGCTATGCTATGTATGGAAGGATGCATGAATGCATGAGGCAATCAACACAAGTGGCAAACGTTAGTCAATCATACTTACTACCAAGTGGTAAACCTTCCAACCTTATTTCTTCCACACACGTGCTTGTTTGGAAAGTCAAGATTCCTAGGAATTGGTTTGGGCCTTTGCATCAATAGGGGATTCTCTTGCCGACGTAGTATGCACATTTCCATAGCAACAACTCTCCAAACCAAAAAATAAGTCATCATTATGTCCCTATCCCGTGTCTTTGCTCTTGATGAGTCCTTGATATTTCCCATATTCTAAGGTCATCTTAGCATCAATCAGGTACAATTAGATCGACACACCAACATCCCTTAAACATAGGTAGTAGTCAAAGGTCACTCTTCTCAAACCCTAACTGATCCCATGCTGTAGGGCCGCATTAGGCAGGTACATTTAGACTAACACTTAACACCCCCATAAGTAGCAATCAGAGGTTTGATTCAAGAACAATAACACTAGACCAGGTCAAAATAATGGCTTCATGTCATCATATAAGTAAACAACATTTGGTAAGTCCTAGTGGAAGTTGCTAAGGTCATTATATGGCTTCAATTGGTTCAGACTACAAGAGGTTCCCACAGAAGGCGAACACCCATTAACCATCTCCCTCTTTCAAAAAAGGTTCAAGCGATGGTAGGACATTCAGCTTAGAGTTTTCCATTAACTATCACTCATTAACCATAGCTATGATGGTAAGCAATAGTAGGACAATTCCATCTATGAGTGGTAGTTATCGATTTCACCACCCAAGAAGTGCACATTGAAAATCAGGGGCAGCTTGACCAATGGTACCCGCGAGGTAGGGTGTTTTAATGCAAGCAAGCAATGCAAGAAAACTAGAGTTTGGAGTAATAATAAAAAGTGGCTATAATCACATGAGTCAATAGTCTGAATTCACAATGGAGTCGACAAACTGTAAAAAAAGAGGGGTTTCCTCAATAGTCCCAGCCTAACTGACGACCGCGGCACTATGCGTTTAGCATGAGGGAGCTAATAGTGAGTCACCACCTAAACTGGTTTCAGTAATATCTTACATGGTGTACATCTAGATTCCCTTAAGAATGCAAAGAAACATTGACCTCAGAGATTCTGTGATCAGACTACTGCATTCTTAGGGCGTGATTCTTACTAGCCACTTCTAGAATTATTCTAAACTTTATTTCCTCTACGAAAATTATGTCAAAGGGATAAAACAAAACAAATCCTATATTTTACATGCATTATTTATTTATAAAAAGTCAATTTCTATTATTAACAAATAAGATTCATTTTAATAATATTTACCAAATATGATTAAAATTCAAATTACATGCAAAAAGTGACATAAAGCACTCATAGCAACAAACAACACAACCTAAGGTCTAGCTTGTTTTAACCTATTTTATTGACAAATGAGCATTATTAGTCATTTTTCATGCATAAAAACATACTACAATTACCCAAGAAGGATTATAAGCTTACCTTGTCGCTTAATTCCACACGAAACATCATTTTTAAGCCCAAAAAAGACCCCAGCGCCAGTCCAATATTCCAATGCCAGTGTGGACTGGCGTTGTAGGCTTCCCAATGCCACTTCAATTGGCATAACACTAGTTCAACTGGCCCTAACGCCAGTCCAAGCACAGATCCAAAGAAAAATGCAGAAAATCATGGAAAATGCAACAAAATGCAAAATACAAATGATTTACATGCCAAAATCAAATGTTCTAAGCCTAAAAACATTCATGTTAATTCCAGAACATGTTAGCATGCATTAAAACACATTAAAACACATATCTAATCACAGAAAATTCATTTCAACACCAAATAATTGCAAATCTTATCCTTAATTTTATTAATACTGTAGAAACATGTTAGTAACTTAAAACACATATACAGAGCATTTTAACATCATTTCACATTATTTAAACATTTAAAACATGTCATAAAACATGCCAATAAACATTTAAGATCACCAAAACATGTTATGCATAATAGATCATGTCATGAATGATCAAAACAATGAATAAAACATAGAAAATTTACCTAGAAACTCTTTAGAATTGGCTTTAGTAACCGCAGGGAGCATCAAATGATGTAAACAAGGCTTCGTTGTTGCTAATCACCAAGGAAATGGAATGAACAGGTTGGATTCTTCTCAAGAACACCAAAAAAATCCAATGCACAGGAAACCTAGGGTTTCTAAGTCCAAAACCTTTGTTAAGTGAGTTGATTTTAGCTTAAGAAAACCAAGTTTTGAATTAATTCAGATTGAAAATAAATTTTCTAATCACCATCCAATCTCCCCCTTCTCAAAGAGAATTCATTGCCTTTTATAGGCAGAAAAACTAAAAGGGTGAGCTCAAATCATTGAATTCTTATCCCCATCCAAATTCAAATTAGTGTTTACCAATCCTTGGGGATTAACTATCTAAATATAGCCTCATTCTTGGGCTTTAGGGGAGTCAAATTCATCTCACTAAGCTACTGTAGATAGGTCTTAAAGAAAGATAAGTGATAAACTTTCATTTTTGATAATGATAATTTTGATGAAAATCCACTTAAAAATATAAGATAAACCAAGAGATAATGATAAACAATGATAAAAAGAAAATATTCACCATTTTCTCTCTTATCTCAAGCTTGAAAACTGATCTGGAATGAAGCTTAGCCTTATCCGATCATTTGGTGTTTGAAAATTGATCAAAATCTGCATTTTGGGCTGTCAAAGGATGTCCACACCACTTCAAGTGGCATTGGGAAGGGTCAACGCAAGTCAAAGTGGCGTTGGAAGCCCTTGGGTGGTGTTTGGCTCTTTTAAGGTCCGTTTGGAGCCTAAAATGTCAAAATATGAAAAACCGTATTAGAGACAAAAATGTGCAAAGTGGCCCAATCTACTTGGTTTTGAAGTTTTAGGCCATTTTGAGACTCACACAAGAAGTTATGGCCAAAACCGCTTGAATTTTGCACGATTAGGTTTAAAACCAGCTAGTTTTGACTCAAAACAAGTTTTTCAAGCTTCAAAAAATTTTCAAAAGCTAATTGGTAATTAGAAAGAAGCCAACATCATCTAACTAATGATAATTAAAGCATATGCTATCATCATAGGGCCTCCGAGTCGCATCCCCATTCCCGCATCCAAAAATTAGGTGTCTACACCATGCAAAAAATTAAGAAACAAGTAACTTTAAATGAATATTTTAAAAAAGTGTAAAATATAGAAAATAAAATATCAAAAAACAACTTTAATATTATGAATGTAATGTTATTTGATGGATTTTTAATTTATGTTTTTGTTGGCCATAGGGAATTTTAAAAAAAATTATTATCTTATGCATTTATCAAAATTATTATTATGGCTCCTTGGCCCAAGTCGGGACCAGAAGAAATTATTATTTAAGTGAGTATATTAATTTATCAGACATTAATTTATCAAGGTTTTAATGTAATTTTATTATCCCAATATTTAAAAGAAAATCATACCAATATTATAAAACTTTGTATAATTTTATTATGACAAAATACCAATAATTTAATATTTTTAACTTTTCATATCAAACACAAGAACTCATTTACTTTATATTTAAATAAATTCTATTTTTTGTGAAAATTGAATCAAACAAGACCTTACATGTTCGCAAGAAATTAATGTAATACCTGGTATTTTTCTGAATTTTAACAAATTAATTTTAGTTGAGATTTTAATTTTTGTATACAAGAGTTTAATTTCCTTAAAATAAAAAAATAACTATAATAGTGGATAATTTCTTACATTTTTATGACATTCATATTTTTGCTAAAAAAATGATAAAAATGATATTTCTATTTTATAGTCATGAGTATATTTAGGAATTTGTTTTTTTTCTATTAACTAAATTAATGATTTGAAATTTAGTTGTATAAATTTATAAGTGTGATATTAAGCATACTTATATTTTATTTTATAATTAGAAATATTATATTTGCTAGAGCCGTAAAGATAAATTTATATTATTTTGTTGTTTACTTTGGCATTTAATTTTAATTGTTTCTCTAATTATGTAAAATGTAAAGAACTATTTAAATAACAAGTGGTTAATAATAATAATAATAATAATCAAAAGGAAAAGGAAAGTAAAGAAAGAGGAGTTAGAACTTTCAACATGGATCTAAGTAGACTTTTGTATAAAAAAAAAGGAGAAAGTGAGCAGATCCCACGTCATTTTCCCTTCCCCCACTTACTTCTTCTTCTTCTTCTTCTTCTTCTCTTTATCTTTGAATTTCTTTTTTTCATAACTTGATCAATTCTACACCATTTTTAAAGACCAAATAGTCAAACTTAAGGTTTTTCATCCTTCTGAATGCGATGGTGATGCTATATTAGGC
>CANYLF011876979.1:0-21100 GCA_948193215.1 Bocquillonia castaneifolia | reverse complement strand
TTTCTTCTTTCTTTCTCTATAAAATAAATATATTTTATATATATTATTTTGATTAAAAAAACAAAAAAATATATATATATATATATATATATATATATATATATATATATATATTACAGTTAGATGAAAAATAATAATGTTAATTATTCCGTTAACTAGGTAAAATATACAACACAGTTAGATGAAAAATAATAATGTTAATTATTCCGTTAACTAGGTAAAATATACAACTGATTTTTAAATTATTATTAAAATTTATAGAGATATGCTAAAAATCTCATCTTTTCCGATTCGTACTCCTAGCCGTATAGAATCCTTAGCAACAAGAATCACCTTAATATCATTTATACAAGGCAAGTTATGATAATTTTAGTATTAGTATTCAAACTACTCGAATTAACAGAGTAGTAAAAAGTGTGATTAAAAACGACCAACCAAATGAATGAATTTTCCTATGAAATTTTACAGAGTGTTAGAGAACATCTTAAGGTTTCCGTGGCCATAAAGATCACCTCAATCGGAGTTCTATAGTTCAAGATATTAATTTTTTACTGAAGCACTTGGTTGTAGAATTTCAGCAGTAAACAACTTACTTATCACTAAAATTTACTTCAAAATTTCAAACTTTTTCATGAAATAAAAATTATTTTCTTCTTGATTATACTTTAATTACTTGTTTACAGTGTATATCTAATTTTTTCCAATTTTTTTAACCTTAATAACAATTAAGGAAAAATTAATTGAAAGAACTTACCGAATTAAGCTTTAATACTTTGTTGATCTTGATTTTGTTTTAATTTGCTAAGAATTTTGTTTTTCACACTCTCTTACTCTCTCAATCTTCTCTAGCCCTCTCATCTATTTCTGAGATCTCTTATTTATTTTGTTTTGTTTTGTTTTATTTTATTATCCTTTATCTTTAGTTATCTTAATGTAATTGGTTGTTTTAAGATTTTATCTTTATTTAATCAATTAATTCATTCTACCAAAGATAATGTTTTTTTTTGACTAAAATCAATTTGATAAGTCTCTCTTTATTTTATTTATTATCTTTTATCTTTAATTTTTTTAATTTAATTGGTTGTTTAAAGATTTCATCTTTATTCAACCAATTAAATTAATTCCACCAAAGATAATATTTTTGACTAAATAAATCTGACCAGTCTCTCTTTTATCTTATTTTATTATCTTTTATCTTTAATTGTCTTAATTTAATCAGTTATTTAAAGATTTCATCTTTATTTAACCAATTAAATTATTTCCACCAAAGACAATATTTTTGACTAAAATAAATCTGATGTGTAGATTTTAAAATTTTCCTAATGCCCTTATTTACTTATATGAAATGACTTAAATATCCTTCATCAATATAAAATGTCATTTATGTATAAATATGCAGTATATAATTATTTTTTTGCATGTTTAAATTTATTTCTACACCCATGCAAATATATGCATATTACCATGCTTATGCATGCAACTCATGCTAAATGAATGTTATAATAAGAAAATATAAAATGGGTGTTACAAGAATATTTTTTAAATAAATATAAAATTTTTTTAAACTTTTTAATGATTAATATGATAATAATTAACTTAAGATAATAGTATATAACTAAATTTTGCATTATAATAATTTTATATTATAAAAAATTAATGATATTAGTTTATATTAGTTGGTAGGGTAATAAAATGCAATGATTGTCCATACTATAGGTATTTATTTGTCAAAAATAAAACACAAGGTATCTAAGTGAAAAGTGATAAGTTGGGAGGGTAATAAAATGTAATGATTATATATATTACATGATACTTATTTGTCAAAAACAAAATAGAAGGTATCTAAATGAAAAGTTATGAAAGCACATGATATTTTTTTTACTTTACCCATTTTTTTTTTTACTTATGGTTCAATGGTTCTCAATTTTCGCAGTTTTAGCCGTTTTAATATGGTTAAACTGTAATTCAGGTTTTATAACATGAACCGGATGAATGGGGTTCTGATTCCCGGTTGAACCGGTTCAATTGACCGGTCTGGTTGGCTTTTTTTTTTTTTTTTTTTTTTTTTTTGTTGGAGAGTGGTTGGCTTCTTAAAACAATGACAACAAGACAGCACTCTTGTCTTGTGAGGTGGCTACGAACCTTACTTTTTTTTTTTTTTTTTTGTATATATAAAAAATAATTTATTTCTAAAATTAATTAATAAATTTATATATTTTTCTATTTTGTTTTATATGATTTTTTTATAGATAGTATTCTATTTTAATTGATAATTTTCAGTTATACTATATAATTGAATTATTTTGTTATTCTCATTAGTTCTTTAAATAATTTTTTTCAAAAAAATATAGTCCTTAACTAGAATTTTAAAATTAATCTAGTAAGATGATATAAAATTAATTTAAATGAATAATATTTATTGAACCTTTTTCATAGTCTACAATAAAAATTTCTAAAATAAAATGAATAGAGGAAATATCTATAATTTATTTATTACATATGTAAATGTGGGAAGGGGGTAGTAGGCAATTTACCATTTGCCCATAAGTTTATTAAAAGAGTAATAATATTGGTTAAATTGGTAATATAATAATATATAAGCTTAATTATTAATAAATAATATAATCATTGACTAATTAGATTTATAGGTAAAATTATAATAATGTTCATGCTAAATTTTCACTAATTAATTATTCAAATGGGCAATTAAATCTTATTGAATTTTTGCTAATTAATTATTTGAAACTATTATTTAGATGTAATAGTTCAATTTAATGTTATATTATTTCATATTATTTCAAACATAAATTTCAAAATAATGATTTAAATTTTAATCCATGTTTAATTAGTTATACAACTTTACAACTTTAAATAGTCATATACAAAGCATTTCAAGGTGTTGGCATTAATTAACTAATTAGTGGTTATCTCGCGTAATGCGCAAATTACATATATAATTATTAAAAAATTTCTTAATTATTTAATTAAAATAAATAATTATAATATATAAATAAGTTAAAAAATATTCAAAGAATATATCAATACAATTAATGTATTCTTTTTTAAACTATTATATATTCAAAGTATAAAATAATAAAATATTCTTAATTTATTTTTCATACCACTCGAATTTAAATTCTTTTAAAAATATTTTTAATTGGTTTTTCATATTATCACTCAAATTTTTCATTTAGCAAAAAATTATTACAAATCACCAATTCACTATGGATGAATTAGCACTATCCCATGTGGATAGAGTGTGTGTCTCAAGTTCGAAATTCAACTTTGTTAAATGATAAAAAAATTATTGTAAATCACAAAACAAAGAAATTAAATATACAAAATATGAAAATAATTAATAACATAATAACACACCAAAACATGCAAAAGAACTTATACAAAAAATTTGCTATTTGATTTAAAGCTTTTATTCTCATCTAAAAATTTTAAAATTTAAATTTCGTGTGAAAAATAGCTGCACACACAAAATGAAACTTACCAATCATGTAAAGTGAAATTTTATTGGAAGGATATTTAAGTAAGTGTAATAATATGGGAATAGGTTTTGTGAAGAACTAGGTGTTATATGACGCGATGCACGAACTCCATTTAAAATTATGAAATTCTTGTTGATCGAATATTTATTCATATCTCTTATACTACTATTACTTATATGTTCTTACTAGATTTTTAGTTTAGCACCATTTATGTTATTATACAATTATCCTTTTATTACTCAATTAACACCCTTATCTTTTTACTTAATCATTTATTCCTATTTATCATTTACTATTCAATTATTATTATTATTATTTTATTTTTAATTTATTATCTAATAATAATTAATTCAATTACTTGCCATTGAAATCCGGTTAACTTAATCTAAACTTGTTTAAGCAAACTACTCCGCCTAACAAGTATTTTGAGAAATTACATAGACAGCTAAGAAACTTTGAGAATTTTTGTTTTACAATCTACAAGGAATTTGACCTACCTATAGTTATGAAAAATGCTTAATGTAAGTTATTCTATTTTTTAAAAATAAATTTGGCATTTTCTAGGCTGGTCCAAGTGCCATCGTCAGCAGTGTCGCGTAAGGCCCATGTGCCGCCACTTGTTGTTGCGTTTAGCCACCGCTCCAAGCCTACCAGCAACGCCTCTTCGCCAGGGACTCATTTACACCATCCACGCACCAAGAAACCCATTAAAACGCCACAAATCAGAGTTTTAACCTGTTAGGCCACCCATCACCATTCACTGTGCTTCGCCTCTCCACAACATCACGGTTCGGTTGCTCTTGACATTTTCAAAGCCGCCAAGTTCATTTCTGGCCTCCATTTGGTCTGAAACCACTGGATCTTCACCATCCACAAAAGCCGCCCCTCTTTCGTCCAAGTCTTATATATTCCTCCTCGTGCAATGATTTCCAGAGTTTCGGGTGTCAATAGGTAGAGCTCTTGATGCTCTTCTTTTTTTAGCACAAGAATTGCAAGAAATGATGGCTGAAAAATGGTGAACGGATAGTTTAAAGTCGTCAGGTTACTGTAGTTCAGATGGAAACTTAAAGGCTCTTTTTGATTATTTTCTGAAAGTTTTTATTTCAATTATGTCCTTGGCAGATCACACACACACATATTTAATTTATCTATTATTATTAATATTAAAGAATCTTTGATACATATTATTAATTAAGTAATGGTAATTAATTATTAAATCAACCCATAAAATAATATTTACAAAATCATGACATATAATTAAAATAAATGATTTAAATTTTAGAGGGCATCGTTTTTAAAATATACATGTATATGTATTGTAATTATTATATAAGTATATAATTTAACTTAATTAAGGAGTTTCTAATTATAAGGTAAAATATAAACACACTGTTGTATCATTGTATATCAAAATTTGGTTCCTAAATTATACCCCCTTCATCCCATAATAATAGACAGTTTTGGATAAGCACATGGATTAAAAAAATTTTACAATTTAATATATAATTATTGTTTTTTTTTCTAAAATACCCTTGTTGTAACTCTAAAATGTCATTTATGGGTTAAGTGTTTTTAATTGAATTTGATATTTTCAATCTAATATATAAGGGTATTTTAGGCCTTACATAGTTATGTCTTAAAAATTATCTATTATTCTTGGACACCAAATTAGCTAAAAGTGACTATTATTTTTAGATGGAGCGAGTAACTGAAATATTTGCACAATTCTTTATTTACTAATGTAAATAAAGAAAAATTTCGAACTCTTATAAAATTATTATAAATCTTTAAGCGTTAAAATAGTTCTATTAAAAATATAACATAATATACAAAAATTTGGAATCCTAAAAAATAATTTTCATAAATTGAAGTATAGAAAATACAGGGTATTAAAATTTATTATTAAAAAAAAAGCTTTAGAGAATTTCAAAAGCAATTTAAAATCTTTATTATATAAAAGTTCATGTACAAATAAAACTCTAGGGGTTCTGAAATCCCTTGGCAACCAAGAGGGAGGTGAATTGGTTGTTAATCACAAATTAAAACTTCATGGAAAATTAAAACTTAAGTGCATAATTAACCACCACACAAGATTTATAGCGGTTTGGGATACAATCCAATCCCTACATCCACTTCTTAGTATCCAATTGGGTATTCCATTATCACATAAACAATTATAAGAGTTTTATGGCTCACTCTAAACCTTACAAAGTGGTTTTTCTCAAAGGCTAAACCCATTAACCTATCCCAAGTGTTTCTCTCTCTAGAAACCGTCAACCCAAGTGTTTTCCTTTAGGCTCAAACTTAAACCTTTCACAAACCAGAATTCCTAAACCTCACTCCACCCAAGCTAGCTTTACAAGGAATTCAATTGATCAATTAATGCTCTACAATCAACAATATATGAATACTAAAGAGAATTAGAGTTTACAACTCAATTTCAAAGGTTTGGAAGTAATTAATGCTTAGAGACTTGTTGATTTTCTTCCAAATGAGTTATAGAAGAGCTTGTAAATGCATCTTCCAAATCACAACAATCGTTGCACTAGTTACAATGATCGTTGCGGTTGGATGGCAACAATCGTTGCAACTGTAATGAGTCATTGCATGTCTTTTAGGGTTTAACTGATTTGAATCTCTATGACCCGTTGTGGAAATGTAACGATATAGTTGCATATAAGCGTAACATTGTTACAACGGCTAGTTGCATGGATCCTTAGCTTGTGGACCTTTTTGTTTTTTTGGCAAAAATTGTGTCCATCACAATGATCGTTGCAGATTTGGATAATGATTGTTGCAATCACAATGATCATTGCATGAAGTTGTAATGATCATTGTAGCTTTGTAAAACCTTTGAATATTGTTGAAAATTCATTTAACAAAAAGTTGGTTAATTATATTGGCTTAGGACATTAATCAACATCAAAATAAGAAGTTAAGTGCCCAAATAGGCCAACAATCTCCCCTTTTTTTTAATGTTGACAAATCATAAGTTAACTTGGGTAAGATTTTGTGGCAAAATGCTTAAACTCCCCCTCAAAAAAGCATAAAGGTTTTAAAGAAATTTTGACAGAGTTTTATTTATAAAATCAAGAAAACAAAACCTATTAAAAACATATAAAGCATACATAGCCAAAAAGATAAAGACATATAAGGGTAATGGTTATAAACAAAGTCAAAAGATATATATAAAGCATAAACAAGCATTGAAAGCATCACATCAAACCAATTGACACATTTCTCCCCCTTTGGCAACATAAAAAAATGAAGAAATGGTCAAGAAAATGTATTAAACACATAAACAAACATCCAACTGTGCTTGTAGACGGGAGGTATGTCAGAGCCCTAAATCATGGGCTAAACACCAAGTCGAACTAGTATTTTGGCAACCACAGTATTGCTAACCATTCAAGGAAAGGGATTATGTTTAAAAATAGATCAAGCGAGTCACCATCTGGCTTGCAGGCCAGGATCTGCTTTTCCACTAATATGACATCGGATTCCCATATGGACGCTAG
This sequence comes from Bocquillonia castaneifolia, assembly GCA_948193215.1. NCBI lineage: Eukaryota > Viridiplantae > Streptophyta > Magnoliopsida > Malpighiales > Euphorbiaceae > Bocquillonia > Bocquillonia castaneifolia. The sequence goes on along the minus strand of CANYLF011876979.1, from coordinate 14,085 downwards.
ACGCCATAACCTAGAGATCTAAGCTCGACATAAGCATTCCATAAGTGTGGACGTGTACCTTAACGTTTATACAATCATCAAATATCCCCTAACAAACAACAATATATAAGAAAAGCAATAACACCCAAAGCATTGCCGAAAAGGTGATAAATCACATAAATAATATAATAATAATGTGAATAGTCACATGCAATGCACATACATTAAGAATGGAGGTAAAGGAGAATAGAGCCCTCTATGATGATCTAGTTAATTTTTAACCTATTCAAATGTTACTAGATTACTTTTAATTATTCCTAAGCCTAAAGCATACAAGAATATTGATTTGAACTATTAATTTACCGAGTGGCCATTATCTTTAGTTATTTTTAGCAATTAATACAAAACAAGCAATTAAGGGTGATCAATAAAGTTGAAACCCTAAAACATACATCTAGCAACCACCAAAGTTGATTAAGCATTCTAAATTAGGTTTAAAGATACAAATAGCAGTTTGGGCGAGCTTTATTGTGTTCTGAGACCCTTTAAAATCATCGGATTGAGCTAAAAGCATCAAAACTCCTCAAACGGGCATGGGGGATTGTTGGGCACCTCTAGATAGTGGTGGTGCACTTCATCATTGAGGTATGCACCTCTAGGTTAGACCATACACCTCTTGAATGGTTCGTGCTCCTCAGCTGATCCCTAAAACGAGAAGAACAGGTTTTGGATTCGATCAAACGTACAAAACTCAATCCAAAACACTTTGAAACACTAATAAAGATTCCAAAATATTTTATAACAATTAATAATGAAAAATCACATCAAGAATAAAATGAAAATACTAAAGGAAATCAAAACAGGGATTAAGAACGCGAAGAATACGAAGAACATGATAAACGGTTCTTGATGGATTTAATCCATTTTGGGCATCAAACAACTATCCCAACCACCAATAAGCGTTCATATCCTCTATAAAAATGAAAACAGAGATTGAATAAAGTTAGAAATCAAAATCAATAAGAATATAATAAGAACGGTAAAATAAATAAATTAATAATGGGGGAATGAAACGACTTATGATTGGATATATGCATGGATTATGGGTGCTTATCCCATCAGAGTAGGGGTTTAGAATCACCGTATCATCGTAAGATCGCCTTAGAACGTCTCCAAAATAACGATTGAAACAGCTAGAAAAACTGAGTTAGATCTTTTAAAAACAACTAAAACTAGATTTCTAGTGTTCCTAAAGAATCTAAACTATTAATTCTTTAAAGCTTAGCTAGAAAGCAGGCTCAAAAGATTCCTAAAACCTAAGAACTATAAAGAAAAGTGCTCTTTATTAGTTATCGATTGAATTATGTGAATTCTGAGTGTTTTCAAGTGATATGAAAAAAATGAATTAGGCTCTTATTTATAGTGTTCAGGTGAGGTTCAATTTGGAAATGATCAAAATTGCTTTGATTATAGAATATTTGATTGATTTGATTCTAGAATGTTCCTTTCCATTTAAATCTTAATTAGACTTGATTGAATCATTTGAAAGGAAAGAAAATCCCATCTTCTAAGTTTGCAAGAAATCAATTTGAAAACTTTCCAAGACTCTTAAAAATCACATCAAATCTTCAACAATTATAATTTCAATGAATATTTGAAGGTAAAATCTATGGTAAAGTGGGATGGAGTGATTGGCAAGTCAAATCCATTGGGCTAAGGCTTCAAAACTCAGATCCAGCTTGTTTAGGGCCCAATTCCAAGCTGTTCATCAAGTTTTGAGCTAAGCTAGAGGAGCACTACTAAAGCTAGAGGCATGCGCCTTTAGCTAGAGTCGTGCCCCTCTAGCTCGGTTTGTGCTTCTCATCGATAAGGCGTTTAGGCCTTGGATGAGTCTCACTCCTCATTCTAGTGGCGCATGCCTCTAGGATGAAGACTAGGCCTGATTTCATCCCTTTTCAATCCGTTTTGTGATAATGGTCTATTTTTAAGCCCTGAACCTCCTTGAATCGAGGCCTAGAACATCAGAATTTGGCACAAAAACTCATTTCAAGTTGAAAACCACTTTAAAATCAATCAAAACCATTTTAAGATCAATCAAAACCTTCAAAATCTTTTTAAAAACATATTTAGAAGTTCTTGGGTGTTTGAATAGTGTTCCCCGAGTAACAAAGTTACTAACTAATCATCATCTGGGCTTTGAGGCACACCCATCATTCTTGCATCCAAAAATTAGGTGTCTACAATGCCCAAAAAGGATAAAAAAGAGTAAGAAAAGCTCAAAAACATGCAAAAGCGATGAAAATGTGCATGTAAAAGAAGTATGGACATCCTAAGACTGATCCTCAAAAAGAGGTGCATAAATAGTAAGTCAAACTGAAGGAGCAACATCAACACCAAACTCGATGTGCGTAGACTCCTCTGTGAAGATGGTCTCTGAAGCTGGAGTAATATCAAGGTGGTGTTAAGGGTGGAGGAGGCTAAATCTAAGCATCCGTAATACCATGATGCCTCTTAATGAAGGAAACCTGATCCTCTATCCATTAAACCGTATCGCTCACAGCTATAACTCGTCCTTCAAGCCGATCCACTCTAAAACCAACACCTTGAACCTCTCGAATTACTCTATTACATATAGAGTCCATATGTAGCATAACCTGCAGGAACATCTAATTAATGTCCAAGTCAGGGGGTCTTCCTTCTGATCTGGGTTTGGTCCTCCTCATATAGGTCTGAGGGAATGGAGGAATAACAGGAGTGGGTCTTTGTGAAGTAGCAATAGCCTCCTTTACATGTAGCTTATCTACGGACTCCCAGATAGTGTCATCTATCCTATCCTCTCCAACTGTCTTATCAAGACCTTCCGGTCCAATCCCAGTCCCTGAAGGTTATCCCTGTGAAGTAATGTCTGACCAGTAGTCGAGGTAAAATCAGGAATAACCTTATATATCCATCTCCTATTAGTGTGAACAAATGCTCTGCTATTTCTAATGAAGGGCAAACCAAGCCTATACTCATGAGGAGCTAAAATATCAGTCGGCCTGACCCTAGAAGGTCCAAAGGCACCCATCCTCTTAGGTAGCAATGTAGCAAATACACCAACATTAATAACACCCTTATGTTATGCTATGTCAACCATGTTGAGTTGAGGGAATTTACTTACCTGTACTGCCTTTCCCTCAACTAGATACCACATCATAAACAATTCTTCATTATCTATCTTCTCATTACTCAGCCATCTAGTCATAATGGAGTATGAGAGAAATCTCTGTAGGTACAAGTGAAGTAGACTCCTAAGCTGTGAGGAAGTAGTGTAACTTTATTCCAATTTACTTGTCCTATAAACATTTTAAAACGGGAGCCTATGGTGCATATTAAATCCAGGGGCAATACATCTAGCACCTATGCTTTTAAAACCCATATAAGTGTTAAACTACTCAATTGTCAAGGTTTGATGTCTCCTCAACATCCTAAACTTCATAGCATTTAAGGGAAAGTTAGGTTCAGCAGCAGCGGTATTCACCTCTAAGGTGCTAAAAAACTCCCTAACTAGAGTAGGATAAGTGGGTTTGGTCTTAAAAGTGATAATGCTTAGACTTAATAGCTCCAGGGCTGCATCCATCTCAGTCTCTAGGCATAATGTCCTAAGAGCTTCCCTATCCATATACCTACTAGGCTTAAATTTTCTCTTAGCAAGCTTAACATCTTGTATCTGTGCAGCTACCTTAACTAGAGATAGAGGCTGACGAGATGGAAGACTTTGTGAAGTCTATGAATCCTATCCCTATATCTGTGAAGCCTGTAGATGTGTAGAAGGACTCAGAAAAAGAGTAAGGAGCAAGTTACCTTGAAGGGGAGTCCTAACAGTAGTAGAAGCTTGCCCTTGAGGCCTATGATCACCTTTCATTTGCCTTGGAGGAGGAGGCAAAGGAGGAGTTCTATGTTGTGTTTCCTACTCCTAGAACCCTGTGGACTTTAGGTATTTAAGGGTCAGTCTTTTTCAAGCTCTTGAAATTGAACCCCACTAGTTCTATTGGTTCCTCCAGCCATGATAGAGTCTAATGTATGTCAAAAATTGCAAGAGAAAAACAAAGCAAATGGCAGAAATTGAAAATTGAACCAAAACCCTAACTTTTTTTTTTTATGCCCAAATCCTTAAAATCAACAGATAATACTTGAAATTAGTGTTAAAATCAAGTTTAGTATGATGATTTTCATCTAAATAGCCTTTATAATCTCTAAAAATGGTTAAAATTTTTGGTGTTTTTTTATGTATCGACAACAAGAGAAAAAGGAAACAAGTGAAGTAGTGTAACGGTCTGAAATGCTCGTTAGAGCCTTTAAATTTCTAGGTGAAATGATCGTTGCGCTTTCTGCAATGATCATTATGAAGCATAACGATCGTTGTGCTGGCTCATTACACAACTCGTGTAACTAGTTGCTTCTTTTAAAATTTTGGCAGTGGCAACGATTGTTGTGGACATATGCAACGATTCGTTGCACCCTTAAAATCTTTGAAAAATCAATTTGTTTTGAAGAATTAAATGACTTTTAATGCAATATTTGGTTACAAAGAGTTAAACATAAAATCATATATTTTTAGGGCATGAATGTCCACATAATGTGCATGAATTAATATCATGAACACTTGAAATAAATGAAAGGAGCAATAAAAAGTGTATTATCCAAAGCAATTATCTCAATTAAATTCAATAAATCAAATATCCATATATAAAACATACATACACATATAAAACATCAAAACAATCACAAAATCAACATAAATAACACCAATATCATGATGAATGTATGGATGCACCATCAATCATACCCATCTCCCTCCTAATGAAGTTCATACGTTCCTCATTTAAGCGGTTTGGTAAAGATATCCACAAGTTGGTTATTTTATCAATAAACTGTAATACAACATCACCATTTTGTACATGATCAGGAAAGAAATGATGCCTAATGTCTATATATTTGCTTCTAGAATGTTGTATAGGACTTTTAGAGAGATTTATGGCATTATTATTGTCACATTTGATAGCAACACGTGTGACATTAAATCCATAATCTCTAAGTTATTGTTTGATGTAAAGAACTTGAGAACAACAACAACCGGCAGCCATATAATTCGCCTCAGTGGTTGATAATGCAATGAAAATTTATTTTTTACTACTCCAATATATTAAACTTTGCCCAGGCAATTGACAAGTACCGGAGGTACTTTTTCTATCCAATAGGCTTCTGGTATAGTTTGAATCGGAATAGGTTAAAAGATCAAAAGATGCACTTTTAGGGTACTAAAGACCCAAATTCACGGTTCCACTTAAATACTTTAAAATTCTTTTGATCACATGCATATGTAACTCCTTAGGTGATGATTGAAAGTGTGCACAATCACAAATGACATACATGATATCAGGTCTACTTGCGGTTAAATATAAAAGAGAACCTATCACACCTTGATATCGCTTTTCCTCAACGTTACCGCTTTCATCCTCCCAAGTTTGGTTGTTGTAGCCATATATGTCTTGCTTGATGAGCTACTATCCATTCCAAACTTCTTGAGAAGTTTTTTAGTGTACTTTGATTGATTGATGAAGATTCCATCCTTTCTTTGTTGAATTTACAATCCAAGAAAGAATTTAAGCTCTGCCATCATGTTCATTTCAAATTCTTTGGTCATGGACTTCGAGAATTCATCACATAAATAAACATTAGTAGCATCAAAGATAATATCCTCAATATATATTTGCATAATTAGGATATCACCCTCTTTTCTCTTTGATGAAAGAGTTGTATTCACATTGCCTTTTTGAAAATCATTTTTAATTAAAAATGAACTAAGTCTCTCATACTAAGCCCTTGGAGCCCATTTTAAACCATAGAGAGCTTTAGTCAGTTTGAAAATATGGTTTGGAAAGGCATGATCCTAAAAACCCAAAGGTTTGTTCAACATAAACTTCCTCCTTTATGAAGCCATTAAGAAATGCACTTTTAACATCCATTTGAAAAAGTTTAAAATCCATAAAAGATATAAATGCAAACAACAGGCAAATGGCTTTTAATCTAGCTATGGGGGTAAAGGTTTCATCATAATCAACCCCATCTTCTTGGTTATAGCCCTTGGCTACAAGTCTAGCTTTATTCCTAGTAATGGTACCATTTTCATCAAATTTATTTCTAAACACCCACTTGGTACCAATAGTAGGATGATGCTTAGGCTTTGCAACCAAGTTCCATACTCTATTTTTCTCAAATTTGTTGAGTTCTTCTTGTATAGTAAGGACCCAACTCTCATAACTAATAGCCTCATCAATAGACCTTGGCTCAATTTGAGAGAGAAAAGCTAGATTATTAAGGGTTTTGAGTTAGTTTCGGGTACTTAACCCTTTAGAGCTCTCACCAATGATGAGATCTTAATGATGACTTTTGGAGAATTGCCAATCCCTTGAAAGATTATGTATGTTGCTATGTGGTGCTAGTAAGTGTTGAGGTAATTTTTAAGAGATTTCATCACTTGATTGATCAATCTTCCTCTCATTTTTAGAGCTAGTGGATGGATCATCATTGCCTTGTCCACTTCCTTCTCCATTTTCTTTATTTGTTCGCTTAAGCTGGAGATCATTCAAGTTACCCGCAATATCATCAACAACAACTACCCTTCCAGGATCAAGAGTACTAGTTTCATAAAAAATAACATGCATTGACTCTTCCATAACTTAGGATCTCTTGTTGAATACCGTATAAGATTTGCTTTTAGTGGCATAGCCAAGGAAAACACTTTCATCTGTCTTGGCGTCAAATTTTCTAGGGTTATCCATGGTGCTTAATATAATACATTTGCATCCAAATACTCTAAAGTATGAAATCTTGGTTTTTTTTCCTTTCCATAGCTCATAAGAGGTTTTAGAAGTTAAAGGTCTTTTGAAAAATTTATTTGAAATAAAACAAAGAGTGTTGATGGCTTTAGCCCAAAAGTATGAAGGTAAGTCATACTCCTTGAGCATTGTTTGAGCCATCTCAACCAATTTTTGATTTTTCCTTTCAACTACCCCATTTTATCGAGGAATTCTAGGAGAAGAAAATTGATAAGTTATGCCAAAATCATTGCAAACTTCTTTAAAACTTTCATTTTCAAATTCTCTACCATGATCACTCCTTATGGTAGAAATGCAAACATCTTTATCATTTTGAGTAAGTTTTGCAAGAATTTTACAAGCATGAAAAGCATAATCCTTCTGAGCTCAGAAACATACCCAAGTGAATCTAGAGAGTACATGCCACTAAAACTAGCACATCTGGTAGGACCAAACAAATTAAGATGCAATAGTTGAAGAGGTTTACTGGTACTTATCTTGTTTTTGAAGAGGATTCACTACTAGAAAAACAACAATTTATGACGGATCCTTTAATTTGTTATTTTCCGTCTCAAATTGTAATTTGCGATAGATTTTACAATGGCCAAAGTCCATCACTAAAAACCCTGTCATAAAAATTTTTGTAACGGATTTTTCACTCCGTCGCAAATTTACAATGAAATTTGGCCGTTGCAAATTTATTTACACAATTTTAAAAATTTTATTAAAATTATTTTAAAAAATAAAAATAAATTTAATAAATTTATTTATTTAATCACCTTTAATGCTCTTCAAATCATATTAATTATCTCTTTAAACCAATGTTTTTAGAACCTGAGCAGACCAGAGTAATCACGAACCGGTGGCTGGTCCGATTCTAAAAATATCCGATTTTGAAATTTTAAAAAATCGGTGAGAATCGGATAAACCTGTGAAACCAGACTGAACCATAGAAGCCATTCAGCTCCGGTTCTTAATTTTAAGAGCCATTCACCTGAAAACAACAGCTTAACCTTCTAAGCATCACAGAGATTTTCAATTAGACATTTGGATTGCCAAAAATCTAACTTAAAGATCTGAGGTTTTCAAATATAAATCTTTTAAATCGCAATGAAATTTTAAAAACTAACACTATAAATGAGATGAACGCCATTAAAATATGGGGAGAGTGCTTAAATCAGAGAGGTTGGCCGGTAATGGTTGATTTGTTGGGTTATGGGGTTGTCGGCGGCATACACAGTGAAGACTAAAGAAGAAAAAAAAGGAATGAAAAAAAAAATACACTTTGAGGAATGAGAAGAAGAGAGAAAAAAGGAATGAAAAAAATAAGATACGTTTTGAGGAATGAGAAGATGAGAGGCAAAAGTTTAGTTTCTTAACTTTCTTATGGGCCCGCATAATAATGTCTCTTATTTGCTCAGGTCTATTGCTTTTTATTTAACTTTGACTCTACAACCATTTTTCTAAATTAATTAAAATTTTTTTTTGAGAGGAATAATTAAAATATTAAAATAATGATGTTTTTTTTTCCAATTATTCTTACTTCTTTTAAATAATTTAAATTTAATTTATATAATTATTAAAAGATATTATATTTATTATTCAAAAACAAATTATGCATACTATATACATAGATTATTAATATAAACATATAAAGTATATATGAAGTATAAAACCCGATTGAACCGGTAAAACCAGTGTCCCAATTGCATGACCGGTTCACTGTACGGTCTGGTTTTAAAAACATTGCTTTAAACCTCATTATTTTGCCAAATTACCTCACTTCCTAGTTGGTCACCCATATTTGTGGTGCTCTGACCTGAGCACTTTTAACTTTATAACTCCTTCAATCCGCCTTCCATATATGCTGTTGATGATATCTGTTATATGTTATATCAAAATATATTTATTATATAAACATAAAATTATACTTAACAAAAATATTGACGATGATGATGATGATGATGATGGTGATGATGATGATGATGATGATTATTATTATTATTATTATTATTAGTATTATTATTGTGAAAAGCATCATCTTTATGAGCTAAGAAGCATACCCAAGTGAATCTAGAGTAATCATCAATAATGAAAAATCCATAGGACATGCAACTGAGACTTGCACATTTAGTAGGACCAAACAAATCAAGATGCAATAGTTGAAGAGGTCTACTTGTACTTATCTTGTTTTTGAGTGAGAAAGCGTATTAAGTTTGCTTCCCATTTGACAAGGTCCACAAACTTTATCCTCGGAGAATTTGATCTTTGGAAGACCAAAGACTAGATCATCCTTGCATAATTCTCCTAAAAGATCCATGCTAGCATGTCCTAGTCTCTTAGGCCACAACCAAGAGTCATTGCTAATAGACATAGGGCATTTGACATCTTGGTTAGCTAGGTTCTCCAAATTAATTATGTAGACATTGTTAAGTTTTCCCCCTTGAGTATTGTGCTATTATCCATGAGCTTTGATACAACACAAGACTTAGGTCAAAGAAACTTTATAACCTGTATCACATAATTGACTAACACTCAAAAGATTATGCTTTAATCCACTTACAAGCAACACATCATCAATGCAAGTAAAGTTAGGATTACCAACCTTACCAACCAATTACTTTCCCTTTAGCATTGTCTCCAAATGTCACTTCAACTCCATCCTTCTTTTAGAAGCTTAGGAAGAGGTTGAGGTCACCCGTCATTTGCCTTGAGCATCCAATATACATATACCACTTGTTATTTGGCCTTGTGGACTTCTAGCACACCTACAAACACAAAAGACTTTCGAGTCTCAAGTACCTAAACATATTTCGGTCCTTGAGGGTTAGCTTTAAGTTAGTCCATTAGAATGAGTTTCAAATAGACTTTCCTCATATAGCAATGAATATTAATGTGGCCATATTTCATACAATAGAAGCATTAACCTCTTGCAAACCTATTATAATGAGACTTAGATTGCTTTTTAATGAGCCATGAGAATGAACCTTGGGCTTTAGAATGACTTTGGCCTTTAGTTTACCCTTCACTTACTTCTTTGGCTCATTATGGTGAGAAATGTTAAGCTTGCCCTTGGTTGACACCTTAGAAGCTTTAAGCTCAACCTTAGGGGCATCCAATGATTAAATTTGGATGGTGGAGGATTTCAAAACACTATGGGTTTAGTGTTTGAGCTAAATGCTCCCTCATAACCAAGTCCATATTTGGTAGAAGAGGATCTTTAAGACATTAACAAATTGTCTAAGTGCCCCTTTTCTTTGTAAAACTTGGAGATTATGCTATTGACACTTTTTGATTTTTTTGGTATAAATGAATTCCTTAAAATTGTATGGAAATCATTTTCAAATCCATGATTTAATTGTTTGATATAAATAAAAATTCATTTGCTACATTATTTTTTAAAAACTTTAGAATTGATCATAACTAAACCAAACAAACACTCTTAAAAAATTTATTTAGAAATGAAATGAATTCCACACTATAATTGAACCAAATAAAAGGTCAAGCTCCTTCTTCAATTAGTCATTCTTTTTTTCAAGAGTCCCCACTAAAGAGAGAGCAATTAAATTATCTTGTAAAGTCTTTTTAAGGTCATCATTTAATGACTTAAGAGTATTTACTAGCATCTTTAGCTCCTCCATCTCTTTTTTGTGCTTAGTGCATTTTTCTTTATAAGATTTCATTTTTGTAAAAAATTCATTGCACTTAGCATTTAACAATTCAATTATCTTAAGCTTATCATTATCATCATCACTATCATTATGGTGAGAAGATTGGTAAATTACCTCATATGAAGAGTCATCAAAGGCCACGAGGCAAAGGTTGGTTGTTTTACTTTGCTTGCTTGAGTCGGAGTCGGTTTCAACTCCATCCCATTAAGCACCATAGCCCTTGTACATACCATTTGCTCTCTTTTCTCCTTTGGTTTGTTTGAGGAAGAACCCTCATTCTTGAGCTTGTAGCATTCACTCATCACATGGCCACTCTTCCGACATTCATAACAAGCGAGCTTATTTTTCTTATTGAGGTATCTTTTGAAGTTTGCTTTACCTCCCTTCTTTAAGAGGTGATCAACTTGCTTCATGATAAGACCATAATCCTTATCCACTTTTTCTACCTCACTTCCTTCTTGTTGGCTCTCACTATCACTTGTTTTTTTATGATGGAAATGATAATGATGACTTCTTTCTTTATGATGAGGAAACTTCTCTTCTTAATGAGCTTTAAAGGCAATTGATATCTTTTTATCTTCTTTCTTATTCTCATCATTTTCCATCTCATAGGTTAGAAGCTTTCTTATGAGTTCATCAGGAGCCAATGTTGAGAGATCATTAGCTTCTTTAATAGAGGTGACCTTTGATTTCCAAAGCATTTTTGGAAGAGCTCTAAGAATCTTGTGGTTGATGGCGATCTTGGAATAGATTTTTTCAAGCTTCTTGAGGTTGGTGATGATATCAATAATCCTATTTGTCATCTCCGTCACCCTATCATTTGGCTTGCACTTGAATGTCTTATACTCATAGATGAGCATTTGTCATTTTTATTGTCTCGCTTGAGTTATGTCTTCATTATAGTTTTATAGAGTCTCTCATATTTCTTTAGCACTATCACACCTTTGGACTCTACAACATTCTTCCCTAACAAGAGAGCTAAAAAGAACGGAGATGGCCTTTCGATTCTTTGCATTGGCTTCCTTTTGTTCTTTAATTCATTCCTTTATAGGAATGAGAATCTCCTTCTCTCATTCTTTCTTTATAGGAGAACTCCAACCATCAAGAACTACTTCCTGATTACTAGATTCACTATCTAAGTAGAATTCCACCTTGTGCTTCCATAGAGGATAGTTGGTGCCATCGAAGAATGGTCTTAATCCATTAATTGTCACTTCTGATACCAATTAAAATCGCTTGGCAACTAGGAGGGGGGGGGGGTGAATTGGTTGTTAATCACAAATTTAAACTTAATGGAAAATTAAAACGTAAGAGCACAATCAACCACAGCACAAGATTTATAATGGTTCAGGATACAATCCAATCCCCACATCCACTCCCCAATAGTAATTGGGTATTCCACTATCACATAAACAATTACAAGAGTTTTATGGCTCACTCTAAACCTTACAAAGTGGTTTTTTTTTTCAAGGCTAAACCCACTAACCTATCCCAAGTGTTTTTCTTTCTAGAAACCCTTGATACAAGTGTTTTCCTTTAGGCTCTGAATCGACCCAAAACTAACACAATATAATAAGGTTTAAAATACATAATTATAGCAATTAATCTTGATTTAAAATTCAAATAAAATTCCCTTTGTAAATATTTTTTTTAAAAAATGGGGTAACAACGATCGTTGTTAACTGAGCAACGATCGTTGTCAAATGTACAACGATCGTTGTCAAGTGTACAGTGATCGTTGTTAAAATCACAAAAAAATGCCCAAAAGTTCCAGCAAGGTACATGAGCTCGTGGGAACCAAGTTGTTAAAACAGCAACGATCGTTGTTAACCTAACAACGATCGTTGTTAAGCTAAATATCTCCAAACAAAATATTTTTCCAAAATTCATAGTTCTAAAACAGAATTTTAAGCTTTACTCTGTAAAAAATAAGTTCCAACAAGCTCAAAAACCATACCACCATATAACAAGCTTTCTCTCATGATATAACACAATAAAACATATTATTAGCTTATCAGAAACCTCATAAACACAAATCCTCAAATTATACAACATATATATACATCAATCCCAAATTAAATCTATTCCTAAACATCAAACCAAATACAAAATAGTGCTAATGAATATCCACTGGCCAACCTTAAACACCTCTATTGCTTTATGCACTTGGCTTTCCAAAACACAAGCTATTGACATCCTGTAAAAATTATGCCAAGGGGTGAGTTGCCAACTCAATAAGCATTTAATCAATTAACCAGGACTATATTAAGCCAAAACTTCCAACATTTAAACAACACATACTTTGTATAAGAAATATACATCCAAGATCAATTTTCACCATCTGAACACGTATCTAAGAACAACCAAGGCAATTCTCAACAAAGCAATTCTCAACCAAATCATCATCATAAGCCATCAACCAATCTCAAATCACAACAATCATTTCACAACAAGGTCGGATGACTCAACCTCACATTTCCCCACATTTCATTTCTTTTGCTCATATCATTTCGATTCAACATTTCACAATTAGGTGGCCACCGACGAGACTATCCGCCCAGCTCAGTCTCGCCATCTCACACATACGGGTAGCTATCCGTCCGGCTCAGCTTTCCCGATCACACACATCCCACATTCCCCAAGAGTCATCCTTTTCCAAACAAAATCACAATCATAATCACATTTGCACATCATTCCATCATAATTCAAAATTCTCAATTATACCTCACCACAATTCACAACATTTCTCATTTCAACCAAATCACACCTTTCTCAATTCAACCAATAGCATTTCAAAACACAATCTTATCAATCAATCAACATTTATTTCATTTCATAAATGCACAACTCAACCAATTAACTTAATCGACAACTTAATCTAACTTAATCGATAACTTAATCAATTCATAAATACACAATTCATAAAAAACATAGCAATCAAGCAAATATAGCAATTTCCACTTAATATACTCAAAATTAATCAATTAAATACTTACAAATATGTAGAACAACCAATTTAAGCCTTCCTTCTCAAGCTCCTTCCTTTTGAAACTCCCCTAAACAACATAATCCATACAACCATCAATTCAATGACAAATCCATGTCCAAACATGAAATTACTACCCAATATACTCTCCCATAAACAATAACTACATAATTATGCAATTCTAACAAAAAAACCCCCAAAATCTACATAAACCTTAATATAATAAAACTCCATAATCAATAATTACTTACCTCAATCATCTTCTAAACCTCAATTACTCTATTTGCTACTCAAAATCTCCCATCTTTTCTTATTTTCTCCAACCCAAAGCTTAAGAACTCCATTAATGGAGGTTTGTGTAAGAAAAGGAAAATAATAAGAAGAGAGAAAAAAAGATGGTAGTGGAGGATTTGTTGTAGAGATCTCCCACTAACTAATATTTAATAATAATAATAATAATAATAATAATAATAATAATAATAATAATAATAATAATAATAATAATATTATTATTATTATTATTATTATTATTATTATTATTTAATTAGAAATTTCCATCTTGCATTCATCACCATTTGACACTTGTCCT
>CANYLF011876843.1:0-12798 GCA_948193215.1 Bocquillonia castaneifolia | reverse complement strand
GATCGATGATATTTTATCGTGGTGTAGTATTCATTTTAAAATTCCATGAAATTTGACAAAATCTAATCTAATTATAATTAATTCTATAAATTTATTGAGATATAATTCTGAATAAATTTTTATCAATATAAAACACAAATTATTTTTTTTGATAAGTGGTGAAATTAAAAACACAAATTATACTAATTTACAAATGTGAAATATATATATATCAAACACGTTTTTAAAATATCTTATTAACTTATAATTAGTCATTAATTTTCAAAAGTTCTTATACATAACATTAGAATTCATTTTATATTTTAAGCCTAGTATTTAACTGAACCCTATGATTAATAATGAGAAGTCTTACCTTTTTATGTTTAAAAGAAATCAGCTTTTAAGATAGATAACGTAATATTTTAAAAATTGAACTGGTTAATATTGACTAACTCAGAAATATCAAATAGTCAAGAGTTAAATAAAGGTTTAGACATATATAATTGAATCGATAATTCTAAAACATATGTGTTAAATTCGAATTACCGAACTGAATTTTGGTTTGTTTGGTTTTAATGTTTGATTTGATTTTTGTTTTAAAAAAATTGATTTTTGATTTTCAATTTTGGTTTTCCTATTTAGAAAACTAAACCAATTTAAAAACAAGATTTTTTTTAATATTTTTATATATCTATGGTATATTATATGTTTTTTTTATTTTTTACATTAAAATACATGTGTTTATTAATTCTTTTAAATTTATTATTTGCATTGTATTTAATTGTACTTATAATTTAAGTCTCACTTTGTATTTGTTATTTGCATTATATTTAATTGTTCTTATTAGTCTTATACTTATGTGGCAATCCACAATTTAATATTTCAATTATATTTATCATTTACATTGATAACTGGTTATTATTCTATATATTTTATTGGATTTTAATTCAATTCCTTGCACATTTAAGTGGTTTTAGCATCTATATTTGTTATTTATTGTTCACTTACAATATTAGGGGAATTTGAGTTCATTTAGAGTATAAATCGTGTAATTCCCTTATCTTTACATCATGCAAATGTCAATTTAATTTCTTCATGGTTATTATGTTTTCAAAGGTGATTTATACTTATTTTGGTGTGAAATCATTGTAGGTATGGTGCATTGAAGGTTTAGAAGCTAAAGACAACACTTGAGGTTTAGCGCTTAAAGGCGCTAGTTTGCGATTTCATGAATTGACCAACTTTGGGAGCTTGGAGCATTCAATGTGGAAAGAGTTTTGTTATGAAAGTTTCCAGATCATAAGGTTATTGAATTTAATTTCATTTACAAAAAGAATCAGCTCAATTGGTGTTAGAACGAAGGAGATGCAAGCTAAACTCTAAGAAGTACTTCGAAAGCTGTCTCAAATGTAGCACTGAAATGTCAAGGGCATTTTAGGCAAGAAGGTGATCGAATTAGAGAAATCTCAAACATAGAAATTAAAGTAGACATCTTGAACTTGAGTTTAGGCTCAAGAATTTCTCAATTTAGAATTCTGACTACCAAGATATGTCTCTTGCAAGTTGGGTCATGTGCTAGATTGTGTTGGAAACAGAAGATGAAGAGTAGACCGGAACAGGGAGAGAGCAGACAGGACCTTAGGAGCAAAATGGCTGATTTGGGTAGTATGTATTTTGTAGACCGGATCTCAGACCGGACCATCCGGTCTGGCAACATTTTCACGCGGGTTTGGCCGATTTTGGTGGTTTTTAGTGTATTTTTGGAGGAATACTATATGTACAACCTTCATAAACCCTAGACACAACTTTGGTTTGTTTTATTTCACTTAGAAAACATTAAAAACACTTAGAAAACACCATTGTTCAAGGATTCAAGATTGGTTTACAAAGATTTGGAGAGATTGAAGATTGATTTCATCTTTTCAAAACTAAGTTTTCATTTCCTTGATTCTATTTATCTTTTTAATTATGTTTATGTTTATTGTTTGTTTGTTGGTTTTATTATGTTTTGGAACTAATCTTCCTACTAGAGGGATGGGTGTAATCTAGTAGGAGGTTTACAAAAATGTTTTGGAACTAATCTTCCTATTATGTTTTTAATTACTATTTAATAATGGTTTTTCTTGTTTTCTTCATTAAATTCGATTTCCAAGAGCTTAATGACACATTTCTTGATTGATCACCTAGATGTATGTTCATAGAATTTATAATTGAATTGACGGGTTGTTATAAACCGGATTTGAAAATTGAGCTTGTTTAGATGTTAATATTGACACGACAATTAACCTAAACTTGATTTAAAGATTTGCTTAATGGATTTAGTTGTTTTAATCAGTGTGCATCGACAGATTAGCATAGTTGGTTCAATTGAATACATTTTTCTACCTCGACGGAGGATTAAAATACTTATGAAAAGTCTTGCTTAAATGAATTTGATTGATAATTGAGTTACCCCTCTAGAAGAAATCCTGAACTTTAATGCTTGTTTTATTGTGGTTGTTTATTGTTTTAAATTGCTTTTTAATTGTTAATTTATTTATTTGCATTTATTTTCTTATTAATATAGTTTTCAAAATTATTTCAAAATCAAATTAAGGTTATTCATTTTATTTTTAATTGTTTTGTTTGTGAACTTAATCGAAAAGTAGTTAAAACGATTGTCCTTGTGGATTCAACTTCGTACTCTAAGTTTATTACTACGATAGACCCCATGCACTTGCGAAAGCCTGTCATACATCATTCATTATTAATCTTTTATGTATTTAATACACACACACATTTTTAAATCAATTATATGCTTGCTTTATTTTATATTTATTTACCATCTTATTGGCTTATAATAATTATTTTAAATATTTTAACTTATCCTTAATTTTTTTTATTCATTAACTTAAAAATAAAGATTTAAATTACTTTCATTTTGTAGCCATTATTTTTATTAAAAATTAGTCATAAATTGATTAATATAATATTATAAATATAACACTTGATTGTTCTCTAATGTTATGTTATATATAATATTATATTTTACTTTATGCATGAAAAGTTGCATAAAATATAATAAAGAGAGAATATAATTCTAAATAGATGAATATTGTAAAATTATTAAAATAATTATAAAATAATAATATAATAGATGAACGTTATTGTCACGACCCAAACCCTGGTTACGTGACCGGCGCCAGGGAACGGGAAAGCTATGTGCTACTGAAACCCGTGGCTAGCCTGAAACCTGTTAAACGTTATATACCAACATAATATACCAGAATTATATATTATGGTTTCACACAAACCAAATTAGTCCTGCTAATAACGATGCCTTCTAGGAGTACTTTGTTTTTACAAAGTAAATCTTACTTTGTGACCTTATCACCATGGGATTGAAAGCTAACACTTTTATCCAATGGTATAGAACAAAGTAGCCTAAAAACAAAGTAATTCTAGAATTTCCCGCTAATAACATGCATACATAATCCATAATAATCGTCTGATATCATAACATAACCAGCATACTAGCTGGAGCCTCACTGAGCTATAACCATCCAACCATAGCAGATAATACATAGATAACATGTCATAACATCATCATAGAAATACATGCATGATAAAACCATAGATTAATCATCCTATTAGAATAAGCTACTACTGTAGTGTCTAGAATGCTAAATACATCCAAATGATCAAGCAGGAAACCTGTACAAAATGGTCGGAGAAGAAGAAGTCTAGCGTAGAGATTTGATAGAGGTCTGAGAAGAATCCTGAAAAATAAATTGAGGGGAATCAGACCTCACTGAGTGAATTAATAGCATATTTATGAAATGCAACCTAAATACAGGTGATTACACACACACACACACACACACACATATATATAATATACATACAAATAGACAAATCATATGCAGCAGCTAAACACATAGGAAGGAGGATCGGGGTAGAATACCTAATACCCCTTTACCCCGAAGCCACACAAGCTCTCTTAATCCAATAACATTTCTCTTAATCCACTGTTCATCTGGCGCCCGAGCACTACACCGAGCAAGCCCAGACATTGCTATAACTATCGCCCGAGCACTACATCGAGCAAGCCACAGTTATAACAATCAATAATAATCCGAGGATCGGCGCCCGAGCACTACACCGAGCAAGCCTCGTCCTTATCATCATAATAATAATACATACCTGACTCATGTGTGCACATAGCCTGTTGACACCCACCAGGTAGCTCATCCCAAAACCATCCTCCATCCAACACATCACAACCACATCGCAGCATAAATATATATATGTATATATTATGCATGATTAATATAATGTTCAAATATATTTATATTTATATGAATGTAGACTAAACAATAATAATTCACATATTAATATTGAATGATTATGATAATAAGATTAATGGAATGAAATGAATGTGATTCTACGTGCAAATCATAAATATGCAATTAACTCACAGCAAGAAGGAGCGCCTCCCTGCGCTCCGGAGCTACTGCCTCTTTCTCGGGTTCTGCTACTCTCTATAGAATATAAAAGAATATAGTTTAGATTAATGACATAACCTACTCCTAATTAATTCTAGATTACTATATAACGATCGAAACGTATATAATCAATCTATAACTATAACACATTATATTATTTAATCCGCTAAACTTGTTATCACATTTTACGAGAAAATTTTACCAAAAATGCGGCAGAACCTCCTCTGTAAAATGGACATCTCTCCACCGAGGTGGAGCCCATCCTGCATAAAAACAACACTTCTATAATCACAACCAATTGCCGGGTCTACCAAAATACCCGGACTTACCAAACACAACCTTTACGGCACTAACCAATATTATCCGTCTTAATATATTTATTAAAATTATCGCACCATTTATATCTATAAATTATATACTTATTTAAAGTCCAAACAGTTGTTAACAGTTCGAGAACCCCATGTTTCGTTATACGGTCCAAACGGTCCTAAAATTCAATTAATTAATCCGACTATTAAATTCATCCAATTTAATCTCAATTCAACTTAATCATAACATTTATAACATGCATATAAAATATAAAACACCCGAACAATTAAATTAGACGCGTAACACGTAAATCAAAAAATTCCATAAACCGTCAACTTGCTTCCAAGATTTTTAATTTAAAAACTAAACATTTTTTTTCCTATCAGTCCATTATTAAAGTTGCTCAGAATAATTTTCTATAATTTCTAAAAATATTTTCATCAATTTCCAGGACGGGCCCCACAGCCACCGCCCATGGCGACGCGTGTGGCTCAATCGCCACCATGGATGGCAGCTTGAGGGACAACGGAGCTTACCAAAGGCGTCGCAACCTCTCCAGTAAGCCTCTGCCCAACTCCACATGCCTCTAGCACCACTAAAGTGTCCGGATCGAGGCCAAATAGCTCACCGGCCCAACAATTCTCCCTCCTCCGTTTATCGGCTTCTGGTGGCTGTTGGGATCGCAGTTCAATGCAATCCTACACTAAATGAGCCAATCTACACATCTACGATGTTAATTTTTATTGAAAATGGATGGAGCACCTTGGATGACGGAGATCGACGATCTTCGATTTTTTGAAGCTAAGAACTTTCTACTCCGGCAATGGTTCCTACGATTTTTGGTATGGATTAATAGGTCTTGATGAGCTCGTCAATTTGACACCAAGCACGCTCAAAATGGTGGCCTGAAACGGTGGTTATCGCCGGTGAAAATGGTAGGGGCTATAGTAGATATTTTCAGAGAGTTTTTGTACTGTTTATGTAATTAGTTTTTAAGTTTTCCTTCAATTAAGTCCATCTGCCGAAAATGGGCATATAAGACCAAGTTTTATATTTTCAAACAAGTCCTTTTTGTTAATAAAATATTATCCTTAACTCGATTTTTTCCCAAAATTTTACAGCAAACTCGGGAATATATTTAACACGTTCAAATAAAATTTTAGCTTAAACGAACATCAATAACCCCCATTTTGAATTTTTTAAAGGTTTAAACTTAATTAATTAATTTTTGAATTAGAAATTAACTAAATCAAAAATTACGAGTATTACATTCTCCCCACCTTAAAATAAATTCATCCTCCAATTTAGAAATATACCTCATTATAGAAACAAGTGGGGAAACTGCTCCCGCATATCCTGCTCCAACTCCCAAGTGCAATCTTCAACAGAATGGTTTCTCCAAACCACTTTCACCATTGGAATTGACTTGGATCGCAACTGTCTCACTTGATAATCAATCACAGCCACTAGGTACTCATCATATGTCAAATCTTCCCCAATCTCAATATCATCTGTATGAATCACATATGATGGGTCTGAAATGTACTTCCTCAACATAGATACATGGAAGACCGGGTGGATTCTAGACAACTCTGATGGCAAGGCCAATCTGTAGGCCACATCACCAACTCTAGCCTTAATTTCATATGATCCCATATATCTAGGTGTCAACTTGCCCTTTTTACCAAATCTCATCACCCCTTTCATGGGTGACACCTTTAGAAACACCTAGTTGCCAATATCAAAAGAAATATCCTTTCTTTTAGAATCCGCATAACTCTTTTGTCAGCTAAAAGCTGTCTTCATTCTCTGCTGTATCAATGGAACCCTTTCAGAAGTAATATGAACCAATTCAGGTCCAAAAAACTGCCTCTCACCAATATCCCAACACAAAGGAGATCTGCACTTCCTACCATACAATGCTTTAAATGGTGCCATTTCAATGCTGGCATGATAACTGTTGTTATAAGCAAATTCAATCAATGGAATATTCAAATCCCAATAGCCACCAAAGTCCATGGCACACATCCGTAGCATGTCCTCCAAGGTCTGGATGGTTCTCTCAGACTGCCCATCTATC
Organism: Bocquillonia castaneifolia; assembly: GCA_948193215.1. Classification (NCBI taxonomy): domain Eukaryota; kingdom Viridiplantae; phylum Streptophyta; class Magnoliopsida; order Malpighiales; family Euphorbiaceae; genus Bocquillonia; species Bocquillonia castaneifolia. The sequence continues at coordinate 5,946 of CANYLF011876843.1, read as the reverse complement.
TGAGGGTGAAAAGCTGTACTAAACTCCAATCTGGTTCCCAAAGCTGACTACAGCTCTCTCCAGAACATCGAGGTAAACTTAAATCTCTATCTGATACAATGGACTCTGGAACTCCATGCAGATGTACTATTTCAGAAATGTACAATTAGCCAACTTTTGCATGGTGTAGTTCTTCTTTACAGGTATAAAGTGCGCTGACTTGGTCAATCTATCAACAATCACCCAGATTGAGTCATACCCACTCTGGGTATGGGGTAACCCTGTTACAAAGTCCATCGTAATCATGTCCCACTTCCACTCTAGGATAGGTAATGACTGTAGCAATTCATAAGGCCTTTGGTGCTCTAACTTCATCTTTTGACAAGTCATGCACCTGGACACAAACTCTACTATATCCTTCTTCATCCCGCTCCACTAGTACATGCTTTTCAGATCATGGTACATTTTAGTTGCACCTGGATGAACACTGTATGGTGTATGGTGAGCTTCCTCCATAATCTCCTTCTGCAGGTTATCAACCTTAGGCACACACACCCTAGTGCCCATCCTCAAAATGCCTTTACCATCAATCTTAAACTCTTCGGTTGTGCCTTGTCATACCTGGTACAGAATCTTCTGTAACTCTAGATCTTGTGATTAAGCTGCTTTCACTCGGTCCAGAAACACAGATCTTACTCTGAACTGTGCTATCAAACATCCATGCCTATTCACCAACCATTGCAATCCATGATCAAATAGTTAATCAATCTCCCTATACAGAGGTCTCCTTCCAACATTGATATGAGAAAGACTTCCAGCTGACTTCCTGTTCAAAGCATCTGCCACAACATTAACCTTTCCAGGGTGATACATAATCGAACAATCATAGTCCTTCAACAGCTCTAACCATCTGGTCTGCCTCATGTTCAGTTACTCTGCTGAAATATATACTTTAGGCTTTTATGATCAGCATATATCTCACAGGGTACACCATAGAGATAGTGCCTCCAAATCTTCAAAGCAAACACCACCGCTGCTAATTCTAGAACGTGGGTAGGGTAATTCCTCTCATGGTTCTTCAACTGTCTATAAGCATAGGCCACTACATGCCCATTCTACATCAATACACACCCTAAACCCACTCTTGAAGCATCACAGTACATAGTAAAGCCATCAGTCTCAGTAGGCAAGGTCAACACAGGTGCTGTGGTCAACCTCTCCTTTAGTAAGTGAAAGTTATTCTCACAGGCTTTATCCCATTGAAACCTGACACTCTTTTGAGTCAACCGTGTCAATGGTGCTGCTATTTGAGAGAAGTCTTATACAAATATCAGATAGTAGCCTACCAAACCCAGAAAGCTTCTAATCTCTATGACTGTGGTAGGTGTAGGCCAATCTAATAGAGCTTCAATCTTCTTTGGATCAACCTGAATTCCTTCCTTAGACACCATGTGCCCCAAGAAAGTAACACTATCCAGCCAAAATTCACATTTAGAAAATTTGGCATACAACTGCTCCCTTCTCAATGTCTCCAACACCATCCTCAAATGCTGTTCATTCTCCTCTACACTTCTAGAATATACCAGGATATCGTCAATGAAAATGATCACCAACTGATCCAGAAATGGTCTGAATACTATGTTTATCAAGTCCATGAAGGCTACTGGAGCATTAGTCAACCCAAAGGACATAACTAGAAACTCATAGTGACCATATCTAGTCCAAAATGCAGTCTTTGGCACATCTTCTTCTCTAATCCTCAACTGATGATAACCCTATCTTAAATCAATCTTGGAAAAGCATTGGGCACCTTACAGCTGATCAAACAAGTCATCAATTCAAGGAAGTGGATACTTGTTCTTGACTGTCACCTTGTTCAATTCTCTGTAATACTTATTCTTGACATACAAAACAAGTGCACCCCAGGGAGAAATACTGGGTCTAATGAAACCCTTATTAAGTAGCTCCTACAACTGCTCTTTCAGCTCTTTCAATTCAACTGGGGCCATTGTGTATGGCGGTATAGAAATGGGAGCGATTCCAGGAACCACATCAATGCAGAATTCAATCTCCCTGTCAGGTGTCAATCATGTCAATTCTTCTAGAAACACATCCGGATATTCACATACTACCGGTATATCACTCACATAATTGGCTTTCAGAGTTGTATCTCTGACAACTGCCAGAAATCCTTGACATCCACGCCTGAGCAACTTCCTAGCTGTAATGGCAGAAATTAGATTCTGAGGCATCACACATTTCTCACCTCTAAACCTGAACTCTTCATTTTCGAGCATTCTGAATATCACTTCTTTCATTCTGCAATCCAGGGTAGCATAATGCTGAGACAACCAATCCATCCTTAGGAACACATCAAAATCCATCACATCCAGTAATATTAAATCTGCCATCATCTCTCTATCTTCAATTCTCACAGAGCATAGTGGAAAAACAATGTCAGTAACCAGTGCTTCACTCAAGGGAGTGGCCACTGATAAAGGAGTTAACATCCTAGTCCCTCCATACCCAACTCTCAATGCAAAGGTAGGAGAAATGAAAGAATGCATCGCACCAAGATCAAACAAGATAAAAGCTTCAACATAACATACCGATATAGTACCTGCAATAACTACATTCGAGGTCTATGCATCCTGTGAAGTAAGTATGAACACTCTAGCCTGGCCTCTACCAATCTACTGTGAAGTAGAAGCCTGACCCGTGCCTCTACAACCTGCTCTACCACCAAACCTGCCTATATTTCTACCCCCAAATCCTCAGCCATGTTGGCCTGTCATTTGAAATTCACCCTATGAAGGGCCTACCTGATAAGGTCTAGACTGATAAGTAGGATACTGAGGGAATGGCTGAACTAGTTGTTATGCCACATTAGATGCTGATGAAGCTAGATGGAACTGAGTCTAACAAGGGGAATGATAGAATGGATAATTCCTCACAAAATGTCTTGGTTGTCCACACCTGTAGCATATATTCTGCCCCAAATGACATGGTCCCTGGTGGACTCTACCATAATTCTGGCAAGAGCTAGGGCCAAAACTGGAACTACTATAACCAGCAATGCTATAGCGGTACTCTGTCCATTAATGCTACTGCCTGCTCTATAGAAGGAACTACCCTGATCGCCTCTGCCATGCCTCCCTCTACCATGCTTACAAGAAGCAGAAGGAATTCGCTGAGAATTCCCTGCCTGACCATATCCAAAATTGTCCACCAGAACCAATCTGAAAGGTCCACTGTGACTGCTGCATACCCGTACCATACTGTCCTCTAGCAAAACAACTAGTCTATCCCCCAGATTGGGAACTACCAGCACCAGTAGATCCAGGCACTACACGGTGCCTCTGAAGTCTCTCCTTGATGGACACAGCTTCAACATAAACGGAGTCCAAGGTCTGTCCCTCGGTCCTCATACTCGTATATTCCGGTTCCAAACCAGCAACATATAAGTGTACCATCTGTGACTCATCCTCCATCATAGGGCCTGCAAATCTCAGTAATCTCCTGAATCTATTGGTGTACTTAGAAACTGTCTCATTCCCTCTCCTAGAGATAGTAATCAACTGCAATCTATTCTGCATTTGGTATGGCAGGTGCATATAATGCTGCTAGAACCTGTGCTCAAACTCCTCCCAGGTGATAATATCAATATTCGGTCTAATAGCAGCAATAAACCAATCATGAGCTTCCCACTCCATGCACGTCTCCACCATACGGATCCTTTGTGAGTCATTTAAAGCAAAAGACACTCTGTTCCAGATCATGTTCAAAAAATCCATAGGGTCTCCTAATCAGTCAAATGGCACTCTGAAAGATCTAGTAAAAGTATTGATTGCCTCTAGATCTGAGACCTGTCTAGGTTGCTGAAAAGCCTGAGCTATGCCCCTAGCCATAGCCTCCACTGTAGCCTGATCAATGGCTACAAAACCCTATTATGGCAGCTGTGCATTACCACCTGGGGCGCGTTGGCGTCCACCCTGATTTCTGGGTCTGCCTCTACGTCGAGGTTGTTGAGGTTCCTCTTCCTCTTTGGGAATTTCTCCCTGTTCTAAAGTAGCATCCTCTTCCTCTTCAGGTTGCTGCACACCTTGAAATTGTTGTTGATTCATTCTGAAAATCAAATAGATAAACTTTAGCAATAAACAAAATCCTAACGGTACACTGAATACTAGAAACAAGGAAGAATTAATAAAAATGATAAAGGATCTTATGCTACAGTAGTTTCAAGAAAGACTCTAACGCTTTAAGGAAGTAAAATATGCATAAAATAAAATTGTAAGCTTTGATACTAACTTTGTCATGACCTGTTAGCCTAAGCACCTTCAATCTATCTTATTTTGAGCTTAACAACCTTAATTATATATTTAACAAAGTTTTCAAGTGTGCAGAATTGATTAAAGATAAGTTGACACGATGAAAATGTTTCGGACCCATAAATCACGCTCACGACCATAATATCACCCCCATGATACATAGTCACCCCCGCGATTTCAGATCTCACCCCTGTGATGAAGTGCTCCAGATAGTTCTAAAACTTATGTTTCTTTTTAGAACACATTCGCCCCCGCGATCTTGTCATAACGCCCGTGACAAAGTCTCTTAGATAGTGCTGAAACTTCTGTTTCCATATGTGCACGTGAAATGAAGATCGCCTCCGTGACCAGTAAAAATCGTGACCGCGATATATGATTTCACCCACGTGAAATGGTGACCAAAGAATTAGTAAGCACAACCTTATCTACACAAGTTGGTAGCGCCTGTAAAAGGTATATCGCTCCCGCGACCATCGCTTGATCCCGAGACAAAGTTATCGTTCAACAACTTTTCAAATTTCACCGCCACGACATCAATTTCACGCTCGCGATTTAACGGTAATGATGAAATTTACTAAAAGTCAACTATCCGTTGGAAACCCTTTTTAAACTATTTCTAATAGCTAGTTTTGGGGTTTAAGGATATAGATACCCCTCTTAATTATGTTTAAAGATAGAACACACATTCTTAGATAGCCAAAAATCTTGCAATTAATTTTCTAAATCTCTTTGTAAATAAATTCATTTGTGAATTTATTATGTGTGGATAGTTAGAGCTCTAGAGCATTTGTTGCTTGGGTTGAGTGATCTTTCTACCTTGTATAAGTGTCAGTCTTTGTGAGGATTGGGAAACACTTAGGTAAGTTTGGCATTAGCCTTGTAAACACTAGGTTTGGGGTGAGCCTCGGTAAACTCTAGGTTTGGAGAGAACCTTTGAAATTCTCTTTGTAAAGGTTAAAGATGCCCTGTTAAATCTTCATTGTAAAGGTCATGAGATAGCCTGTGAACTTTCACATTGTAAAGGTTGGAAATAGCCTGTTAAATCTCCTTGTAATCCATTTGTGATAGTGGAACCCCAAATTGTGTATTTGGGAGAAGTGGACGTAGGTCAAGAGTTGGATCGAACCACTATAAATTTCTGTCCATTCTCCAAAGCAATTTTTATTATCTAATTCCGTACCAATTCACCCCCCTCCCCTCTTGGGCATTTCAATTGGTATCAGAGCCTAATAGCTAATTTGCACATTAAGTGTAATGGCTTTGGAAGCTTGAAACCTTACTTCGATGGAAGTGACTATCCTTATTGGAAATTGCGTATGCAATGTTATTTGGATAGTGACTAAATTGATGTTTGGGATCAAGTTCTAAATGAATGGACACCACCAACCACAATCGTAGGCGAGGTGACTACAATGCTTGACAGAATAGATTGGGTGGATGCACATCAAAAAAGCAACGGTAAGAACCATAAAGCTATGTCTATTTTACTTGGTTCTTTATCTAGAGAAGAATGTGCTAGGGCACTTCATTATACTACTGCCCATGCCATATGGACAACATTAGCAAACTACCCTAAAGACACAACCGATTTAAAGAACAAGAGGATTGAGCTTCTTGTTTATCAATATTAAACCTTCAA
>CANYLF011876693.1:0-15892 GCA_948193215.1 Bocquillonia castaneifolia | reverse complement strand
TTTGATGTTCATTTGTAAATTTTATCAAATTTGAATTTATTTAATCTAGTACTATGAAATTTTAAAATTAGAATTCAAAATAAATTTTGATTTAAATCAAATATAAAAAAATTTACAATTGCAAATAAATTTCACAAATTTTGTGAAATTCACCAAAGCATTTTGTGCACTTTTCCCCTATTAAAAATATGCCAAGTAATATAAGAGCATTTATAAAGCAGATGCATTTTATGGCAACTTTGTTTAAAACAAAGTAGCCATACTTTGTTTTAAAAAAAATAAGTAATTTATAAAATATTTTTTTTTCATTTTTTCTCAATTTGTGCATTTTTTTATTAAGTAAATTAACTCATTTTTAGAAAAAAAAAAGACATATTAAATTAAGAAAAATAATATTTATTTAATAAAAATGAATTTTTGTAGTTTATGAAAAATTGATACCAAGTTTTGGAAAAAAATAAAAGAATCTTAATTTTTTTATGATTTTTTTTTTTTACATTTTTCACAGATAAAATATAGTTATTTGTTTAAAATAAAGTAGAAAATACCTTATAATGCAACTCATATAAGTTAGCGGGAACTTGACCAAGGAAAAGGGTCAGGGTCCTCAGGGAATTATTTTTCACTAAAATTTGTGAAACCAATAACGTCTTTATGTAATGTTGACTTATTTGCCAAAAAAAAAAAACTTCATTTTTTAATTTTAATAATTATATCATCATAAAATTTTAATAATTATATAATAAACATACTAATTTATTAATATTTTTTTTCAAAAACATTATGTGATAACTTTATCAATAAAAAAAAATAATGTATAACATAGTAGTAGAAAAATGATAACGCTAAAAATGAAATAAATTTCAAATAAATATGATGGTACAAACATTTGTAATGAATATGAGATTACATATTTGAATCTCCTCTCTTGACTTGAAAATAAAATAATGTTTATATTTATTAAGAGTTAAAATTAAAATTAAGGAGGCAATAAGTGTATCACGTAAAATTTAAAAATAAAATAAAGTACGTGGCTTAAAAAAAAGGAAAATAGCATAAAATTGTTTTTAGGGTTTTGAAGAAATAATAGGGACCCAAATGTAAAGTTCTGCTTGGCTCAAATAAGAAAAATCACTGGCAGGCTGCCAACTCAAAAGTGGAGATACCTTTGGACTATTCTAGAATTAATGTCATTTAGACAAGCAATTTTCATTTTTTTGTTCTAGATGAAGGTGGATCAAGCCATTTGGTCAAAATTTTCTGGACGAGCACTAATATTCAACGTTAGCAAGAAGATAAATATCAACCACCTAATTTAAAAAAATAAGATTGCAATCAATCTTAAAAAAATTAAGAAAATGAGGAAAAAAAATTAAACAAGTTACAAAGCACAAAGTCGTTTCCATTTGTATTATTTTACCACTCTCAAAAGCAACACATACGTAGAAGAAGAGCCAATATTATTAAATTTGCGATCCTAGTATGCAAAAGCACAATTTTGACTCACCTGCTTTTTATTAGTGGTGCAAAGATTCGAGCTTTTAACATTTTATTGGAGCATTGGGGTGGTTGGTTCCACGAGATTTGCGACTATTATTCTGATTTCTAATCGAGTGGACTAAACTTTGCTGCAAAAAAAAATTTAAAAATATTTTGTTTTAAAGTTTTTTTTTTTTTTTGGAGTCAAGATGTCATTGTAATAAATTTAGTATTGGGTCTTTAGATCCTGGTAAAAAGAAAACTTTGGGATTTGGATTGTTCATCTTGATAAACTTTGTATTGTTATTCTTTCTTTCACATACTTCTAAAATCTTTAAAATAAAGAAATGTGTGTGAAGATTTTACATGTTCGAGGTTTTAAGACTTAAAGTTTCTTTTTTTGTTTTCTAGCTGTTTTTTCTTCTAGTTGTTTGATAAACTAATCCATCAAAATTGATTAAATTATAAAATAATAAGAGGTGACTGGAACTACACATCTAGTGAAAAAAACCAGAAATTATATACTAGTATTACAATCTACAAATATCATGTTAAGTGTAATTTATAATAATCCAATATTGTTTTTTTCGGAATGAATCCAATATGCTTTTAACATACAACTTATTTATTTCTACTATTTTATTTATTATGTCATCTCTTATACATGTCATGTGTTAAAAAGCATATTGAATTTTTGTGAATTACACATTGATTATAATAAAATTTTTTAAAATAAACACATAATTATTAAATTAGCAATGAGATAAATTGTCATACTTTCTCATAAAGAATCATAAGCAAATGACATAAGATCTATATATATAATTTTTATTTTTAAAAATAACATTTAAAACACGAACACATATAGAAATAAAATACACTACATTTTAAAATTATAACAATTTTGAAAAAAATACATTATGGAATGTATATTTCCCATAAGTATCCTTTACCTTATGAAATTTAGGTTACAAATATCATACAATCCAACTTTCATTTCAATATAAAAACCAATTTTGTAATTATTTCAAGAAGAAGTTAATGTCGAGTAGGTAAAAAAAAGTTAATGTCGAGTAGGTATATTTTCTTTATAGGTAATTACCTGATAGTGGTATTTTAGACACTTTAAACTCCACTAATTCATTATGAGTGAGTCGACATTTAGCTTTTCAGATTTTTAAGAACTCTCTTATTATCTTTTAGTGAAAGCAGGTTCTTGAACTCAAAATCTCTTTCTTATAATTCAAACATAAACAAAATGCAAATGAAAAAAAAAAATTCTTACATGAACCACGGCAAAATCAAAGTGTGAATATCATTTATAAAAATCTCATACACTAATCTCACGTTCATTAATCGATATCATATAATATATAAGGATTTAAAAGAAGAGGTGTAATTATATTTTGTCCCTATGTGTTTTGTTCTAATATATATCTAATCACATTTGAAAATTATATATTTTAGTTTTATTATATCAAATATCCACTTCAATAGGATGTTATCATTTTTTTTCATTATTTTAGATTAAAGTAGAAACAAGAACTTATAGTTAAGTATAAAATGTACTATTATGATAATAAAAAAAATCCAAATCAACATTTAGTTATATTTTATTATAAACAAAACATGTTAATGAAAAGTATTTCGCATTGCAATTTATAAAATATTTCTATTTATATTAAAAATATATTTAGATATTGTTATTATTATTATAATATCATTAATTATGATTTTTTACTTTTATTTTAATGAAAAATAATTGAAATTGTATTGAAAGGGATGTCTAATATAATAAAAACATGGGTGCCTTCTACGGTTACTTTGTATTTTACAAAGTAATACAAAGTAACTGTATTTTGTCATGTTTTCACCATTGAATGAGATCACAGCATTTTAATCCAATAGTGATAACATGACAAAGTATAGTTACTTTGTAAAATATAAAGTAACTTTAGAATTTATCAAAACATAATATAATTGATAGATGTATATTTTTCAATTGATATTTTTTTTTGTTAAAAAAATATGAATTGAAAAATATAATAAATTATAATGGCAAGACCGAATTACCCGAAACAAAAATTAAAGCTTAAAAAAGTAAGATTAAAATTGAAAAGTATTATTTTGTGGAGAAGAATGAATTGGGGCACATGGTAAAGAGTTGGAGTTGATTATGAGAGAGAAATGGGTTTTTTTTTTCTCTTTTCAAATTTTGAATATTCGACGAGGGAGTCCGTTATCCTCGTCAACCGAGCCCAACCCCCGTGATTCCCTTTTTCGTCTGCCAAATTGCACTTTTCCTATAAATTAATTCCTCTGTTCTCAAAACATAATCCACCACTACCATTTTTAAGTGCTACTGCTGGGGAATAATTATTTATTTTCTTTTTATAAATATTGCTTGTCATATTTATATTTTATAGTTTTTAGTTAATAATTTTGTGAGTTACAGTCTGTAAAATAATATTGTTGAAATCAATGAAAAATACAGTACAACCTTTCTAAATTAAAATGATCCGTAAAAGGAAAAATATTAAATAATATAAATTATTACTTTATAGAATATTCATATAAAAAATATTATATAATTTATTATATGTTTTTATGTAATTTGTATAATTAATATAAAGAAAAAATTGGGAAAAGAATACCTATTCTATCAATAAAGGAAAATTTTTTATATATTTTACTCAAATATTTCACTTCTTATAAATTTTAAAGTACTTTCTAAATATAAATGTTGAAATATAAATAACTATAAAAAAATAAACAATATATATAAGATTTGTACAAGGAACAATGATTCTATGTATTAATATTTATATGTAGTTATATGATATTTTGTATTAAACAATATATAGTAAAATTATTAAATTATAAATGCAGAACAGAGTCGGTGGATTAATTTTTGATTAAATTATAAAAGTTATTAATTTATAGAGTATTAATTTAGAGAGGTTCAGCTATATTACTTTATATAAATTATTAATTTATTGAATAATACTTTCACACATTTATTTAAATTGAAACCGAAAAATATTATTTAATAGAACTTATTAATTTTTCGAGATGTAATTAATTCAATACATCATAATGAAATGGGATGTTTTATGGATCAAGAATATTTTGGTGTCCCGTTTTAACTACTAGTGTTTCTCTGGATAGATATTTCTTTTTTTTTTTCTTTTTATCTCAAATAATTAATCTATTGAAAAGGTAAAATTTTAAAAAAACTAACGAGAAACTTGAAAATCATAAGTCGGCATGACAAAGTATAATTACTTTGTTTTTTATAAAGTAATTATAGCGAATTTATCAATTTAACATATTATACGAAAGTCAAATTTTGTCAAAAAAATGACGGAAAGAGTAAATAAAAATAAATCATTTTTAATATTGTAAATATAATTAATCAACATAATAATTTACAACTTGCAATTCCTATGAAATGGGAATAAGAAATAAAAATTGTCAGTCAGATATGATAACACCCTTTTATTATCATCATAAATAAATATTTGAGGCTCAATTTCAATGGTAATAACTTTTGTTTTTTGAAAGTAAAATTTTTAAGTTCAAAACACTAAATAAATTTTCACCTTTATATTAATGATAAAAAGGTTGATGTTCGAATTTTCAGACAAATTGGTAAAAATAATATTTTTTTTCCGTTTTAGGATTAAATAGGTTTTTCATCTTTAAATGTTCCAAAACATATGCACTCCTTTTTTTTTTTATTGTGATTGTTGTAATTATGTGTGAAATATTTGTATTTTATTATATATAAACTATCAATTTAATATACATACATATATATTTTGATCTATTAATGATTATTTAAAGTTTTAGTAATAATATATTTAAAAAATAAATAATTTTATCTAGAGTTGTTTTTTTTTAATTTTGTATATTTTCATGTATATTCAAAGGTCCACATAATTTTGATATGAATTACCATAATGAAATGAAATAAGTTATGGAAAGAATAAAGACAAAATTGAATAGGTCAATGATGTAATTCCACCTTTAAATTTATACATTTTAACTTCTAACATTTTTTTTATTTTTACTTATTTTACCTATAAACTTTTATTTATAACCTATTTTACCTACAAATTTTTATCTACGAAATATTTTTATGCTAAATCAATAAATATGATTTAATTACTTATTTAAATAGTTTAAGCGTTAAGTTTTATAAGTGAATTATATATGAAAGTTCATAGGCGAGATAAGTTATAAAAATAATGTTAATAGGTGAAATAGGTAAAGTAAAAATTCATAGATGTTAATGATAAAAAATATAAAAATTGTGAAATTATATATTTAGTCAATTCAATAACTTTAGAAAACATGATGAAATAATATAAAAAATGAGAATGCTTATCATCTAACTTTACTTTAGCAGTAAAAAAATTTTTATATGTGAAAATAAAACAAAGATATAGAAAATGAGTGAACCTTGCAGCTTGCTGGCCAAGGTGACTACTAAAATGATCCTTATCATTTATATATGGAAGTTTTATCAGTCACATCTTCACTAGCAGTTAAACAAACAGTATTAAAGATTGATATGTTTTTGTTGATTAGTGATTACCGATCTTTTTTTCCCCTTTTTTTTGTTTAATTCTTTGGATGAATTATGAATTATGAAGACTATCTTGTAGGAAAAAATATATATACTTTTTAGTCCAGAAAAATATAAATCATTTCATATTTTTTTAATTTTTTTAATTTAAACAAATGAAAATAATTTTAAAATTAACAAATCAACTATAAAATGTTAGCATAATGAAACTATATGTATAAGATGTTAGTATAATGAAATTATATGTATGGGAAATAAATTAAAATAAAAAATTATTCTTATTAAACTATTTTTTCTGAACATAAAAAGATAAGTATCTGATTAATTAAGATTTAAAAGAATTTAAAAGGCTTAATAATTAAAAAATATCTCATATTTTGGATTACATAAAAAATTTATCTAATATTTTACAATTTTTTTGTAAAATATCAAATATTAAAATTTATAATTATATTATCCATAAATACATTATTCGAGTATAAAATAAATAATATAATACCCAATAATTATTTTTATTTTAAATATTGATCCAGTGATATCATTTCATTTCATTCCTTAAGAGTTTAAAAATAAATCTAAAATATAACTAATTTTTTATTTTTATTTATTAATTTCCATATAATTATGTTCTAATTTATTATGTAATAATTCAATTTTATTATGTTTTTCTACATATAGTTTGTTAATTTTCTTTTAGTTTTTATGTTTAAAATTTTTATTTATGAGTAAAATTGAAAGTTTAATATTTTATAGAAAATAAAAAATATTAAATAAATTTATCGTAACATTAAAATATGATGCTTTTTTTTTAAAAAAAATCAGAGCTTATCATAAATATATAGTAACAACTTAGGGTTGTTCCAAAACCTCACAATCTGAAAATTTAAATAGATCCAATTCAATCCGTAATTAAAATCGTAGTTTATTAATGTTGGTGGATTGAATTGGTTTGTATTATTTTTTTTTCGAATTGCTATATATAGATTGGATTGAACGTTAGAATATCAAACCACAAACCGGACTGATCCCACCCACACACACATATAATATGCCATTCTAATAAAAAAAATAATAAAAATATTTTTTTACATTTATCACTATAGGTTTTATTTCTTTTATTTAAGATTAATAAATAATTTATGCACTTATTAAAAACTTTATTATTCATGTTCATAATATGTTTTTGTAATAGTTTATTGACAATTTTATACACATATGAATATATTTTTAATACACTTTAATAATATTTTAATATATGAAAATATCAACTAAAAAATTATATTAAAGTTATTTTAATAGAAATCATAAAACCACCCAATCAAGCAACTATTATGTAAATTGGTTTGATTGATTTTGCATAAAAATATGGATAGAATTGGTTTGAAGAAAAATCATAAACGTGGGTTGGATTGAATAGCAAAACATTTTATAAAGAAAAAATTGGGAAAAATAGCACAACCACTTTCCTAGCAAAAATATAAAAAAAATAAAAATCTCTCTCTCACGCACACACAACACAACAGAACACAAACACAGCAGAACACAAACACAGCAACTTCCTTCTTCTCTCTCTATTTTACTTTTTCTTTGTAGTTGTGCTAATAAATTTGTATTTTATTTTATATATATATATAATATTTCCTCTTTTCTTCTTCAATAAAAAGCCTTGTATTTTCCCTTCGATTTCTCTCAACCGTCTCTCCGTGTCTAACTCGCGTATCTCGTACCATTAAGCATTAAGCATTAAGCATTAAGCATAAGCAAATACACACCCAGCACACAGCAAACCTCTATCTTCCTCTTTCGATCATTTCACATAAAATACATACAAACTCTTCTCTTTTTGGGTTTTAAATTCTTACATATAGTAACTAATATCCCCAATTATCAAACACCCATTTTAGGACCCTCCTTGATCCTCCCGATCCTCCTGATCTTCGTATCCAAGATCTCTTTATATTTTTAGATACCCTTTTGATCGGTGAAAACCAAGTGGGTTTCAATTTTTCAATTTTTTTTGTGAGTGATTCTTTTTGTTATGATACTGTTCTTCTAAGAAGAAGAAGAAGAAGGAATAATGATGTTGACCTTGACACAACAAGAACAACATAATGGGTTTTGAAGTACTATGGAAGTGGTCTTTACCTTACAACAACATCATCAACAACAACAACTACAATTTCAACAGCTTTGACACCATCAATAATAACAATATTAATAACAACATGACGATTTACATTGGTCGCGAGGCTTCTAAGGTTTTCTTCTTTTTCTTTGTTTTTTGTGAATTGGGTTTGTTTTGTTGGCTTTTTTTTTTTCCTGGGTTGTCTTTGATTTTATACTAAATAAATTTGTTTCCTTTTTGTTTTTGTGATGTGAAATTAGCTATGGAAGAGAATTTGTGCAGAGACAACTACAGAGATCAATCTTCTTGCTGATAATTGGAAATACATTCTTGCTGGTTTAATTTTTCAGGTTTTTTTTTTTAAATTTCATTTTCTGTGTTCTAATTCAATCTCAAGTTTGATTAGTTGTGTGCCAGTCGAGGTGTTTCTATTGTTGGAATTTTTTGTTCAAGTTTGGACCTTTTTAAAATTTTATTTCTTGGTTAATGCCATACTAACTTGGCTTGAAGATGTGTTCCAGGGTGATGGAACTCGCTTTTAAGGATTAAAATGCTAGAAGTGTAGAATCTGGTAGAGGGTTATATTCATTATTCCCTACGTGTTCTGATTTTGTGATAAAACTTATGCTTTTAGCGTAAGCCAAAAGTCCCTTTCAAATTCACTTAGGATACACCTCAACTTAAAAACTTTGATGCTTGTCCTTTCTGGATATCATTTATTTTCTTTTTCCTGTTGTAGTTTATTGTTGGTGGATATGCTCTTTTTTTGTTTACTGCAATTTATTTGGTTTTGCATTTGTTTGTTTTCAAATTTGAACTAGTTTGCCAACGCCTGCAATTGATGGTTTTTTAGAATAAAGATGTTAGAAATTATTTTAATGTTTCTACTTCATGTTCCATTGCCTGCAAAATTATATTTCTTGACAGTTATTATGCATTTTGGGAGAACCCCAAGTCATTACATTTGTCTTTCCTTTCCAATAAGATGCTCTGTCTTTTGTTTTCTTCAAGTGACTCAATCACATTATTTTTTTTGGGTTGATTTTTGTGATTATCTTTTAATTTCTTTTGTTGTTATTGATCATTATCAAATTTCCTCTCATAAATTACTGTGATAACTTCTGCAACCCCATTTTTATTCATTTTGGCTTTCATGTCTTAATATTTACAATTTTTGTTACTTGGCTGCAGTACATACATGGTTTGGCTGCAAGGGGAGTTCATTATCTACACCGGCCAGGACCAATTCTACAGGATGCTGGCTTCTTTCTTCTTCCGGTTTGTGTCTATTAGTGGTATACGTATATTGTTACATTCTTAATTGGTATAATTTCTTATTCTTTCTTAACCTTGACATATTTTTTAGGAGCTTGGACAAGATAAAGGCTATATCAGCGAGTCTTTGTTCACTTGTATCTTCCTGTCTTTTGTTTTGGTAAGGTTCTTCCCATATTAATGTTTTCATTATTTTGAAGATTCCAATCCTCTCTAAATCTATATATGTAGTTTTCCTCTTTAAAAATGTTTGGCTCCTGATCTGTTATGTTTTTGCCATCTTTTGTCACTAAAATTACCAAAATTGTGAATTCTTATTCTTAAATCAAACACGTGAAGTTTGCATGTGTTATTATTTCATGAATTACACAACTGTCAGGAAAATGTATTGTTACAGCTTGAAAATCTTTTTGAGTATGAGATCTATTTGGATTGACCTAATTCTTGCATTTAGTCTCATACAAAGTGTCAATGAGTTTATCTCTGCTCTTTTTATGCATATGACTTTGAAAAGCCAAATCGGTTAATTACCGAGATTTATGCCTGGTGTTTGATTAAATAATTAATGAATCTCCTCGTGCAGATTCTGTATGTATATTTCAAGATATCTTTTGGATTCTGCTTGTTATTGAGCTGGTGTTTCTCAACATAATGTGAATGATATCAAATATTTCATGTGTTCTGTAAAATGCTATCACCTGTCATAAGTTTTATCCCCCAACAAGTCGAACTTTAATCGAAGAATCCCCAGCTATTTCTTGCTTAGATGATGCAGGTTTTTCACTGCTTGTTTGGATTTTTCTTTTTCTAACCGCATTTGTAGCAAGAACTTTTGTCAAGTTACATCCTGTGGATGTTATCTGATTTTTATGTTTTTTGGTTTCAATTTTCTAAGGTTTTTCACATTCATAATTCATCTTTGCATTAGTTGATTTTGAAAAAAAATCAAGCATCCTTCTCATTTTAATGTGAAATATTCTGTTGCAGTGGACTTTCCATCCATTTATCTGCAAAAGCAAAAAGATCTACACAGTCCTAATTTGGTGCAGGGTTCTAGCCTTTTTAGTAGTAAGTACTGATGCATTTAACTATCTATTAGTTTTGTTTCATGCCTTGATAAAATTGGAAATGAGATATCTGTAATCAGCATTATCTGTGGATAGGTGGAGAGATATGTGAGCTTAACATACAATTGCAATTTGCACGTGCAAAAATATAGGTAAAACATGAAAGACTTTGATTACAGGGACGTGCTCATGTTTGTGCTGCCACTTGGATTTTTTTCCATCTGAATAAATGTGATGTTTCTTAGTTCTTTACTTCTTTTAGTTAGCTTGTGAGAGAAATAATTAAAAAAAATGTGTAGACTATGTTGTCCAATCAGAACAATTGGTGGTGGTTAATTTATATTCCACATTTCTATTTCTTATAAACTTATGTTGAAAAAAAAAATATCTTAAGTGTTTCTTTGGCTTGGTTCTGCTTCAGGCTTCTCAATTTCTTCGGATAATCACATTCTATTCTACTCAGCTTCCAGGTCCAAATTATCATTGCCGTGAGGTAGATGGATCCTTCTTGCTTACACTGTCTTTTGATGTTAGAATTATTGCCGTTGCTTGTTCTGTATATAAACATTTCAGACTTAAAATTTGAGAGTTATAATCTGTTCCCTCCTTTTACAGGGCTCTAAACTTGCCAGGTTGCCACGTCCTGAGAGTGTGCTTGAAGTACTCTTAATTAATTGTGAGTTTCTTGTCTTTTACTTTTGTTCTTTGTGCTTTTTCTCAATAATCTTATGTACTAATTTGATTGTTGAACTTGCAGTTCCTCGTGGGGTGGTATTTGGATGTGGTGATTTGATTTTTTCGTCGCACATGATATTTACCCTAGTGTTTGTCCGCACGTATCAAAAATATGGCTCACAAAGGTAAACTATGATGTATCATCATATTGTTTCTTGTAAAGAAAAAAGGAATACAAGGAATCTGTTTTGATTGCTTAAGAAAGAAAAGATCAATATTGCACTATGATTTTGTTACGTTTTGGAAGGATATTAGGGAATATTGTGACTACATCAAGTGGGTTCTGTCATGAAAAAAAAAAAAACAGATATATTTTGGCAGTTGATGTTTTAGCAGTCTGGCTCTTTCTTATTTTTGGCTCAGACTTGCATCCCTTGCCCTTTTTTTTGTGTAAATTATTATTTTACAAGCTGATTAAATCCTTTTTAGTAGACTTGCTGATTTTAGGTCGTCTCTGCAGGTTTATAAAGCAGTTAGGCTGGTTAATTGCAGTGATTCAGAGCCTTTTAATCATAGCATCCCGCAAACATTATACAGTCGATGTCGTTGTTGCATGGTATACTGTTAATTTAGTGGTATTTTTTCTGGACAAGAAATTACCAGGTCAGATTCATCTTGATGTTTTCCTTTTGCCACCATTTTCATTCATCATTTTAGTTATAAACTGACTTTGAGATGTCATTTTGCAGAGCTACCTGATCGATCCATTGGAGCTGCATCTCTGTTGCTACCATTGAGCACTAAAGAGAAAGACATCAAGGACAAAGAAGAGAATCACAAGCTCTTGAATGGCAACTCAGTTGACCCTTCGGATCGGGTATAGTCATATTGTTTAAGCTATTTACTTATTGAAGAAACAGCTTCAGCTGTTATATGTGATTACTGATTTTGATTGTTATTTGTTATCTTGTCCAGAGGCAGAGAACACAAGTGAACGGGAAGATTATGGAAGATGCCAATGGAGTCCATGCTGATACTAATGGAATGAACGGTGTATAGACGACGGAAGCTGGAAGCTCTACTGCCGCAAGGACTACTTTTTATATTTTTAAGAACCCATGTAGGTGGGTGTCTATTACCAAAACTGCTGGTAAATTTAATTTTTATTGTAGAGAAAATGAAATATGGGTAGCACATTTGTACATTTCGCAGTCCCATTTCTGTCATATGGCTAAAACAAATATTTCATCAGCATCAGCATGTATCATGGAATCTCCCCCTCTCATCTCCTGAGCATGTGATGCTGTTGAAACCTGCGTTCTCATTGCTTGCTTACAATTTTTAACACGGTGGAAGCCGAAGGCTGTTCACATATTAAGAACCCTGCTAAAATTGTGTGATTACGAATGACTGATCGCTATGATGATCATTTCTTTCCTCAACAATTTTGCATTACATTTGATCATTGGGTTTTAGATCAAAAGAAACACACCCTGATTGCAAAAAAAAGAAAAAAAAAATTCTATTATGGAAATCTGGCAGAATATGCATCGCTTCAGATCTAGAGAAAGGTTAAGTATTAGTACCTCCATGCGAGTTTCATATGTCATAGGCACTGGTTCACTGAACATGGTCTAAATAAAAAATTTTCCGGGTTTATTCACACGGATTCACTGATCACTAATCATGGTTCATATAAAAATTTTCCAGGTTTATTCACACGAATTCACTGATCATGGTCCATATAAAAATTTGCCGGATTGGAAAACCTTGGAAGGTTGGTAGGGTTCCAGGTAATAGGTAGTTAACAGAGAGCATTAACACATGACTTCTGTTGCAATTGATGTATTGATCAATTTAAATAATTATTGGTTCAAAATCTTAAAACCATCCTTGTCTTCATGTGATTTTTGATGATACATCCAATTCAAGAACTTTAATTGGGAGGTTTCCTTTTAAAATGAAAGACAGCAGTTAACGTCACATGGTTGATGCACCTCTTTCTTTTGATAACATGCCATTGCTCAACTGTCAACAGTGGATCATAAGTTGTTTTATTGACAATTATTTATTAATAAATACGATAATCACCGTTTCTTTTGGCTGCCTCAGTTGCAGAATAAATTGTCTCATGCTTTGTAACGTGCTTGACAAAAATACCTCCATATGAATCTGGCATTGATTATATGGACCCACCAATTAATAATATAAAATATTTTTTAGGACATATGGGTCCAGCCATTTTTTTAAAAAAATTAATCAATCAATTTTCCTGCACTAAAAGGTCCAAGTCTTGTGAAGAATTTTTTTACCTGGTTCTGAAAAATAACAATATTTAATTAATAACTTTATCTGAAAATTCTGTTTTATTTTCTAACATCAATCAAGTTATCAAATCCCAAACTAGGAGATATTTGGCATGCTAGAAAAGAAAACAAACATTTTTGCTGTAAAAGCCATATAGACTGTAAAGAAGTTGGAAGCCAGACGATTGCTGCATGGTACAGTACTCAAGTGCAGTTGAATCAAAATCCTGTCTTATTTTGTCTATATTCTGCACTCTTAAAAATGCAGCAGTGAATACATAATTGACTTCAAAAATCATGTATTCTCCAGCTCTAGTAAGACTAAGTAATTACTCTCCTCGATGTTAGGGGAGTTTCTTATCCTATAATGGTTGTAAATTGAGTTTTGAGGCATGACCTACTTTTTTATTATATAAAAAAAAAATTACTCCCTAAGAAATTCCATTATACTTTTACACACGGATTAAAAGATATAAATGTACAGTGCTCTTTACACATATCATTTTGTTTAAAGACAATAGTAAAATATTATTTAAAGAATGTATGGAGTAGAAAAGTCGAATTAAAATATTACTGAAAAATATAGAAAGATTATATAAATTGATAAAAAAAATTAATGAAGTTATCGTTATTTTTAATTTAGCATTTTTGGATTAATTTTTTTTCTAAGCAAAAACAGTTCCTTTTCTTGAACATGGTAATGACTGGTTCATCAATTCATTCTGTACAAACTGGAATTTGGACTAATTTGGGAAACTTTTCACTTACATTGTACATAGTTTTAAATATTTCTAGATTGAATCTATGGTTGATTTTTAATTTTTTTTTTGATCCGATCAGTCAATCAAGTCCGGTTCATGGAACATGGAGTAATTCTCATGCGGCTCTAGTTTGAGCTCTTGAAAAAATAAAAGAGAAGAAATTGAAATTTCCACCGATTTTGAAAAGGTAACTTTTAGGTCACATGACTAGTGGATAGGACAATGTGATGTGGAGGAAAACATTGGAGGATGATTAATTGATTATATTATAGGAATGTGGGTATGTCCGATCTTTGTTTTAGTTGTCAAGGATATGGGCTACAACACAGGCAGTTTTGCTAGGCCATGTGGGCCTTTTCAAGAGTGTTTTTGTAGCCACTTGAGTCCCCCATTCATCTTATTATTATTATATGTGTTTAGTGTTTAACTTAAATTTCTTCAATCTTTGCTTGGTCTATGACCGAGAAAAGTAATGTAATGTTGGCGCAATTGAAGCTACAATAGAATAGAAGCTAGTCAATAAAGAAAGCAATTGTAATGTCTCTTGACTCTAGCAGCCAGCACCCAGCAGCAACTCATCATAATAATAATTGAGGCATGTCTATATACTTAAATAACCACTTTCCCCACCTTTTACATGCTTCCATCTTTTCCACTGTAAAAAAGGGGTCCTTCTGATCCCCCATATGGGTGATACAAATTATGGCACCAACAACTGTCACTCAATACTATTTTTCATTTTTTTTTTTGCAAAATATTTCAACTGCTTTTGTTTTTGTTATCGATTTCGAAATGATGATATGAACCTGTAGGACTATTTCAGGAGGTCCGCTCTTTAGTGGGAGTAGTTACATTGTTAGAGCATCCTCATTCCAATACTAAGAAGAGAGTGTTAATACTATAATTTGACATCGAGTCTTAAAATTTGACTCCAATATAATACTAAAACTCGTGTCATATACTATACTTGATGTCAATTTGGCACAAAGTATAACATATGCCAAAATTTGATATTTAATGATTATTCCATAATTTAATTACGTATTACCATTATTGATTTGATTGTATTTATTATTTTTATACATTATTTCCTTTTTTTATATTTCTTTTTTTTCTTTTTAGTGTTTTTTCTTTTCTTTCTATTTTCACTTATCATTTCCACTTTTTCATTCATAGAAATACCTAAATTAATTAAGGTAATTAATTACTATAATAATTAATTATACAACTACTTTTAGCATTTTGTACTGGAGATAAAATTAAATTTCATTCTAAATATGACATTTTTTTTGATAAGTGGTGGTACGCACACACCCACCGAAGTATCATGGACCCCGTTTTACGGTTGTCCAAATTAATCTCCGGCTGAGAGGAGCCCAAACTCTCTCCCAACGGAGGTGAGGCTCGAACTCGAGATCTCCCTGAATTGAAGCTTTCCTTATCAAGTGGTTTTGACATTGTCTAAATATGAAATTTTATTATTTTTTTATACTAAATTTAGCATAAAATTAAAATCTTAGACAGCCTTCATAAAGACCAGGACGTTGATATATGAATATCAGTCTCATATATTTTTCTTTACCAAGAAAAGGGAGGAATTGAGTCTCAAATTT
>CANYLF011875960.1:2500-10859 GCA_948193215.1 Bocquillonia castaneifolia | reverse complement strand
AATTTAATTAGTTTACTACAGTTCATTTCGATTGCCTTAAACAAACATTAGAAGTTGATTTACGGATTAATTATTCCTCGTGGGATCGATATTTATTATACTACTTGTGGACTCCGTACGCTTGCGGAAATCACCCAACACTTGGGAATCTATTTGTATAGGAAGCATAGGTTCTTCTTTGGCTAGGAAGCTCAATTTTTTTCGCTATGAAATTTCTAAATGGAACAAGGAAGTTTTTGGGGACATAGAATTGGAGATTAAATAAATTAGAGGTAGCTCTTTCATCCAAAACTAATAATATTGTGGCTCGGCCTGTGGATGCTATTCAGAGGGAAGAAATGGCTAAGATTAGGCTTGTCCTTCACAATAAAAGAAGAACCATGAAGCTTTATGGCATCAAAAATCAAGGTTAAAGTGGACTCTTCTTGGAGATAATAACTAAGCCTTCTTTCATAGAGTTTCATCCTTATATTTCAGAATTAATAAAATTACTTAGATGGAGAACAAATAAGGTATTTACACTGACCTGATTTAAATTCGTGATGATATCTTATATTTCTACACTGGTTTATTTATAGCAAACATGGAAATTCCTTTCAACCTGGACGATCTACATTTTTTGTCCATCTCATAGACCGATAATCCATCTCCCATTGAGCCTTTTATGATGAAGAGGTATGGGAGGTTGTTAAATCTTGTGAAGCAAATAAAGTTCTTAGCCACGATGGTTTTAACTTTTTCTTTTACCGAAGGGCTTGGAGCTTCATGAAACAGGGTATTCTAGTAGTCATTCATAACTTCCACTCCATAGGGTTTTGCCAAAGATTTTTAAGTCGTCTTACGCTATGTTAGTTCCGAAGGTAGCTGGCTTCTTATCCTTAAAGGATTTTAGTCCTGTTAGTCTCGTAAATGGGATCTATAAAATTTTGTCAAAAGTGCTATCTTTCAGATTGAGAAGAGTTCTTCCATTCATCAAAGGGCAGAGTATACATGAATGTTCTTATATTGCTTCAAAAGTGGTCCATTATGTACATTCTTCTAAAAAGCCTACCTTCCTCCTAAAACTGGAATTCCACAAGGGTTTCGACAATATCTCTTAGACTTTTCTCCTTTCAGATATGAGGAAAATAGGGTTCTTAAAGACTTGGCTTAACTGGATGTTATAATGCTGGCAACCTTCTGCTCTTATCTCTCTTCACAAAGGGGAAAGCAGGGTGATCCCATTTCCCCATTCCTTTTTGTTATAGTTATGGAGGGTCTTAAGAGGATTCTAAATAGAGCTATTAAGGAGGGTCTTATTCAAGGAGTTAGGTATCAAGACTCCTCTCATCTTATATATGTTCTCTAATTTGTAAATGATACTCGTTGTTTGTTCCAGGAGAGGAAATAGTGGTTATGAATTTCAGAATTCTGAGATGTTTCAAGCTAATCTCTAGGCTCAAGATCAACTTTGATAAGAGCTCTCTCATTGGGATTGGAGTTCAATAATCATTCACAGATCAATGTGCGGTAATTCTCAAATGCAAGGTATCCACTTTACCAATCTCATATTTGTGTGTTCCTTTATCTCACAAAGCTCTCTCTATGAAAGATTGGGACCCTTTAATTTGTAAATTTAACTCTAAACTAGATCTATGAAAAGAAACTTCCCTATCCTATGTCAGTAGACTAGTTTTAGTTAAATCGGCCTTTAGTAGCTTGCACATCTATTTTCTGTCTCTATACAAAATGCCAGTCTCTCTTAGAAAGAAAACTGAGAGCTACATGAGGAACTTCTTGTGGAAAGGTGACCTTCAAGGGAGATCTTTATACAAAGTGGCTTAGGAAACCATTTGTACTCCTTTTAATTCAGGTGGTCTAGGATTCTGCCCTTTGGAGCTTCAGAATGTCGGATTACTTCTAAAATGGATATGGCAGCTTCGCGTGGGAAGTGCCTCCTCCTTGTGGTTCTCAGTCATTAGCAATCTGTCCAATATAGGCTTTTGGAACGCTCCAGTAAGCATGAACTCAAAGCACCTATCTCTAATAACCTGAGGCATCAAGCAAATGTGTATGGGGAAGGATGAGTTCTAGTCTTTCTTTTTATCATCTTTAGAGTTCAGTTTGGATGATGATTCCTCTATTCATTTTTGGACTGATGCTTGGTTTAACAATGCCACCCTTGCCACGAGCTTTTTTTTATTATTCCAGCATGCTGCTAACCAAGATGCTTCAGTTGCTCATGGCATTAATTTAGTCATTCAGCAGGCACGCAGACCAGCAAGGACCCGTCGTCTGAGTCCAACGTGCTTGGAGGAGATTTATAATTTAGGTTCACTTCTTGCTGGTGTAATATGTTCGAGCAGTAGGGACAAGGTTCTTTGGTCTCTTGAGGCTTCCAGAAGCTATTCAGTAAGCTCCTTCCCTAATGGCTTCTTGGACAGAAACAACTCCACAGCTGCTGTTTTCTTTGGTAAGTGTTGGAACTCATGCTCACTACCAGAAATCAAATTATTTTACTAGACTTTTCACAACAGGCTTCCCACAAAGGTCTTTCTTAACACTAGAAATATCATCCCGGTAGAGAATGAAACATATGTTTTTTGTTCGGAATTGGAGACGCGGGACCATATATTGATTCATTGTTACTTGGCAAGGAATTTGTGGTATAATCTCTTCAAATGGATATGTCTGGATTTTATTTTGCCCTCTACTACAATATAATTCTATCTCTAATGGACAAGTATTTTTTATGGTGCTCATCAAATCGCTTTCAACATTTCCCTATGGATGATACTTGCTTGGGAGATCTGAAAACAAAGGAATCAGAAGATTTTTGAGGACTCATTTACTTCTAAAGACACTCTGTATAGAGGTCTCTATTTAGCGATGTACTTGGTTAAATGTAAATATCCATGTATTTCTTTCTCTAGCGATGATTTAATCTGTTGCCCTTCTTATTTCCTTAAGTTGTAAGTTTTTGGGAAAATTCTATTGTTTAGCCACAACGTTTAGCAAACTAACAATTTTAGCCAATTCTTTAAATTTTGATAATCTGGTCGAGCACCTTTTTATTCTGTGATAAATTTTGCCAACTTGAAAATTATGTGGGCCACTGATGATGTGTCATCTAGTATTGATAATGTGTCATGTGCAACTAATGACATGTACAATATTTTTTAGCCACAACTTTTAATAAATTATCAAATTTAACCACAACTTTTAAATTTTTATCATTTCAGTCTATATGACAAGTAGAAGCATGTGCCTCTTGCACATGTGGTATGTGACATTTACAAGTTGGCTAAATTTGACGCAGAACGAAAAGATGTTGAACCATATTGTCAAAATTTAAAGAATTGGCTAAATTTGTCAGTTCGCTGAAAGTTATGGCTAAACAATACAGTTTTTCCTAAGTTTGTTTGACCAATTCTCTTGGTTTCCTAATAAATTTCCACATTTATCAAAAAAAAAAAACTTAAGTTAACATTTAATTGTGGCTTAAACTCTTTATTTATATTTATTACTTTATATGTGGTCATGTGTGTTCATATACATACTTCTAGTACAATAAATAAGTGTTTACAATTATCAAAATGCATAATTTATATATTTAAATAATGAAAACAAAATAAATTTAGGATAGTAAATAAGTATTTAAAATTATTGAAATAGTATTTTAAATTGTCAAAATGGATAGTTTACATGTTAGAGCAAAAGATGCATTGTTTATATGTTAGAGCAAAAGGTGTAATGCTAAAGTGAAAAAATGGCATACAAAAGCAAACAATATTGAGAAGGGAAATCGATTTGTTAATTTTAGCTAAAATTTTAAAGTTTGTTAAATTTATCAGTTTGTTCGAACATTATTGTATTTGTGTCAGTTTTAACTAACTTAAAAATGATGTGTGTTTTGATTACATGTCATGTCTCACTGATTACTTGTTATATGATATGTCTAAACTATTTTAATCAAAACTTTCAATAAGTTGTCAATTATTGCCACAATATTTAATAAACCGTCAATTTTAACCTTATTTTTTTTAAATTTTATTAGTTTGATCCAACTTGATAAAATGTGACACTTGCGCATGTGACACTTGCACATGTGCCATATGTCATTTTTAAGATGGTTAAAACTAATGGCAGAGACAAAGGGGTGGCAGGGGGCCGATCGCCACCTCTGGCCTCGATGCACCCTGTGCACCCCCCGACAGGCTCCCGCAAGTGCACGGGGTCTATCGTAGTAGTAAACTAGGAGTACGAGGTCAAATCCACATGGACAATCGTTTTAACTACTTTTTGATTAATTTTAACACAAAAACAATTAAAAGTAAAACAAATAACCTTGATTTGATTTTGAAAACTAAATTAACAAGAAAATAAATGCAAACAATTAAATTAATAATTAAAAGTAAATTTAAATCAACTAACAAACACAATAAAACAAGCACTAGAGTTCAGGATTTCATTTAGAGGGGTAATTCAATTATCAATCAATTCATTTATGCAAGACTTTATGAAAATATTTTAATCCTTTCCCAAGGCAAAAAAATGTATTCAATTGAATCGGCTATGCTGCTCTTTCGATGCGCACCGATTAAAAACAATCGAACCCATTAAGCAAAATCTTTAAATCAAGTTCAAGTTAATTGCCATTTCCGTATTAACGTCTAAACAAGTTCAATTTTCAAATCAGGTTTATTTCTACCCATCCATTGAATGATAAATCTAACAACATACATCTAGGTGATCAGTCAAGAAATATGTGCCTTAAGCTCTTAGAAATCAATTTAAATGAAGAAAACAAGAAAAACTATTGTTAAAATAGTATTCAGACCATTGATAATCAAACTATCCCCTACTATATTACATCCATCCCTCTAGTAGGAGATTTAGTTCCTAAATATAATTAAAAACCAACAAACAATGATAATAACAAATATAAACATAATTAAAAGATAGATAGAATCAAGGAAAGGAAAACTTAGTCTTGAGAAGAAGAAATAAAGCTTCAATCTTCACAAATCTTTGTAAACCAATATTGAATCCTTGAACAATTATGTTTTTCTAAGTTTTTTTAATATTTTCTACGCAAAATAAAATAAGCCAAAGTTGTGACTAATGATAAAATAAGTTCTATTTATAGTCCTAACTCCAAAAACCCTAAAAATAACCTAAAACCCTCTAAAAATCGGACAAAATCGCCCAAAATCGTGAATCGACCTATAACCATCTGATCCATGCATAAACAATGTCAAGCCAGACCTGTTAGGTCCGGTCACAGATCCGGGTGCAGGTCCGGCTGGAGCAAAGCATTCTGCCCCCTTTTCTCGCTAAACATGATCCAACAGATGACCTATCTTGCAAGGGGCATATCTCAGTCATTCAAACTCCAAATTG
Organism: Bocquillonia castaneifolia; assembly: GCA_948193215.1. Classification (NCBI taxonomy): domain Eukaryota; kingdom Viridiplantae; phylum Streptophyta; class Magnoliopsida; order Malpighiales; family Euphorbiaceae; genus Bocquillonia; species Bocquillonia castaneifolia. The sequence goes on along the minus strand of CANYLF011875960.1, from coordinate 5,477 downwards.
AGAAATTCTTGAGCCTAAAATAAAGGTTCAGATGTCTACTTTAATTTCTATGTTTTGATCATTTTCTCATTCCTTCTTTTTCTTGCCCAAAATACCCTTGACATTTCAGTGCTACATTTGAGACAGCTTTTGAAGTACTTCCCGGAGTTAAGCTTGCATCTCCTTCGTTCTAGCACCAATTGAGCTGATTATTTTTGAAAATGAAAGTAAAGTCAATCCACTTATGATCTGGAGCTTTTCAAATCTAAACACTTTCCACATTAAATGCTCCAAGCTCTCAAAGTTGGCTGATTCGTGAAACCTCAAACTAGCTCCTTTAAGCTCTAAACCTCAAGTGTTGCCTTTAGCTTCTAAAAAATTAAAGCACAATAACTACAATAATTTCATACCAAAAAAAGTATAAATCATCTTTGAAAACATAAGAATCATGAAGAAATTAGATTGACGTTTGTATGATGCAAAGACAAAAGAAGTACACAATTTATGCTCTAAATGAACTCAAATTCCCCTAATCTTGTAAGTTAATAATAAATAACAAATTAAATGCGAAAACCACTCAAATGTGTAAGGAATTGAATTAAAACCCAATAAAATATATAGAATAATAACCGGTTATCACCCCTCCAATTTAATGGGATTCACCCCCTTGTTATGAGAGCCACCCCCATAAATGCAGGACTCAAGACTTATCCCCATTAGTCTATGAACAAAAATCAAATCACTATAACCATCAATACATTGTTAGATAAAGAAGGCTTGATAAAAAAAAAATAAAAGGAAGAAGTATAAAATTGAAAAAAAATAAGTATGATGATAAATTTAATATTTGTCATGTATTATGTGTTCATTTTGTAAAATAAAATACAATCTTAATTAGATAAAAAATATTAAAATGGTCAATAACTTCATATTAGACGAGAATATGAAGCGGGTTAGCGATCCATATGGGTAAAAATAACTGCAGACACCTAATTTTTTTATGCAGGTAGGATGTGAGTGCGGAAAGCCCAGATGATGATTAAAGAGTAATTTTATTACTCAGGGTACATTGTTTGAATGCCAAAGAACTTCTAATTATGTTTTCTAAAGGTTTTGAGTTTTGATTGTTTTTAAAATTTTTTGATTTGATTTTAAAATGGTTTTAATCCTGGAATGAGTTTTGAGCCAACTTCTGATGTTCTGGGCCTCGACTCAGAGTTTAGACTGTGATCCAGTGAGGTTCAGGGCATGGAAACATGCCAAAGTATCACGAAATTGGCCGGACAAGGCTGAAATTGGGCCTGCTCCTCATCCTAGAGCCGTGCGCCTCTAGGATGAGGAGTGCGCCTCAACCTAGGCTCCAGTGGCTCTAGCTTGAGGCGCACGACCCAAGGTTGACGCGTGCTCCCCAACTTAGCCTAAAAATGTAGAACAGCAGCCCAAAACTGATTTCTTGAAGCCCAAACCCATTCTAATTGACTTGTTCTCCACTTTTAGCCATTAAACACATCAGATTTCTACTTCCAGATTTGTTTTCAATCAAATCAAATGAAACCAAATCATATCAATCAAATATTCTCATTAAAATCAATTCAAATATGTTTCCTTACACAACCTCACCAAACACTTATAAATAGAGATCTCATTTTCACTTTTCAGTCATCTCTTCTCAACCAACAATCACAGTTAGAACAACACTCTCTCTTTTCTCTCTAGCTCACCTACTTTCTTTAGAGCCTGCTCTCTAGCTAAGTTCTAAAAAATTTAGAGGTTATATCTCCAAGGAGCATTGGAAACTTGATTTTAGTTATTCTTAAAGGATCTAACTGGCTTTCATAAATGTTTTCAAAAGATCATTCTAACGTAGTTCTAAGGCATTCAACATCAATATGATGATTTTAAACCCTTAATCTGATGGGACAAGTATCCAAAAACCATGCATAAACGATAATCATAAGCTTTTTATAACCTTTGTTACTATTATATTGTTCTTGTGTTCTTGTGTTCTTGTTTGTTCATATTATTTTGAATGTTCTAACTTTCTTTAATTCTTATTTTGCATGTTTAAGGACTTAATAATCTTTCATGGGAAGGTGAATCATTGATATTATGATTTGAATTCAAGAAACCTTAAAAATGCATTCATCACCTTTAAAATTAGGATTTTCATTTTTTAATGATGTAATTCATATTTTAATCTATTATAGATATCTTGTTTGTGTTTGGATCCATTTTTAATTGAATTTATAGGTTTAATTAAGTCGGAAGTCATTCATCGCATTCTGGGCTCAACCTAGAGGCGCACTGCTCAACCTAGAGGCACACGGTTCAACCTAGAGGCACACAAGGAATCTTAGACATGCACGGGCCTTCCTTAAGGTGTACAATCCTTTGCTAAGGTGCACAGGCCTTTATTGAGGCGTATAGAAGCTTCCCAGGCCCAGTTTGATGAATGTTGATGATTTTGGACAAGTCCGGGTATCCTCGAAGGCCCAGAACGCTAGTAGGCACGCTTCAACTACTTTATGTATCTCTAAACCTAATTTAGAATGCTTTCACTTCTCTATGGTTGTTAGATGTATGAAATAGGGTTTCCATATTAGTTAAACATTGTTTATTTCCTTATTTTGCTTGAATATGATTAAATAACTAAAAAGGATGAAAAATAAGTGTTATCAGGTAAATTAAATAATTAAAATGAATCCCAATGAATGTTTTAGACTTAGGATCATTAAAAACAATTTAGAAACACTAGGTTAGTAATTAATTAGATCGTCGTAGAAGGATTCTATCCTCGTTCACCTCCATTCTTCAGGACGCTAAAAGGTTTTCTATTCTCATTTACCTCCATTCTTAAGGGTATATGTATACTGCATGTGATTCTTCATGTTTATTATTATATTGTTTATGTGATTTATCACTTTCTGGCAATGTTATTGGGTGTTACTGCTTTCCTTATTTATACGGTTGCTTGTTAGGGGATAGTATGATGTTAATA
>CANYLF011873387.1:0-13523 GCA_948193215.1 Bocquillonia castaneifolia | reverse complement strand
TGAATATTGAATTGCAAGTTTTCTTCTTGAACCAATATTAGTATTTTTATGGATTGAGAGTATTCTTGATTCGAAATTGTTTGCATTACAAGCTTCCAAGTCATGTGCAAACTTAAATTTGCCTGCTAAAGGAGTGACGATCCAAAATTTGTATAGTACAATCTGCCATTTGCTATCAAAGAATTTGTTTTTCTTTTGGTAAAATACTATCAAAGAAATATTTTTATTTTCGTTTAAAAAAATTATAATTGATATTTTTACACCTATTTGACTAAAAACACAAATTTTAAGGATTAAATTACTAATTTTTCTTAACTTTTCTTACTAATGGGGCATGGTTCAAGTGGTAAAACCACTTGGGCTTGCAAGCTTGACGTCTAGAAGTCGAGAGTTCGATCCTAGGGCCGCATAGGGAGAGTGTGTTTTCAAATGGAACTTACTCGACTGGAATTAGTCGGAGCTCCAAATGGGGTTTCGGATACCCGAAATAATAACAATTATCAAAAAAAAACTTAATTGATACTGTATTAACTATTCATTCCTTAAACATGTGGTCAAGATGTTAAAAGAAAATAGAATTGGTAAGGATGGATGTGGGCTCTTTTGGGCTTCAAATTTGGATAGAAAAGTTTTTTCCAAACAGAGGTCCAACTCCTCTCTTCCACTTGAGGATATAAATTTTGAGGCCCACCCGAGTTAAAAAAAAATTATTAAACCAAACCAATCCAAAACTTTTGGTTTACTATCTTTTTGGTTTGAAAATTAACAAATCAATATTATTTATTTGAGTTAGCGTATTAGTGCTAGACTATTTAAATCAAACCATGCACATATCTATAGACTAGGAATGACCTTAAGTACTAATGTACAAAAAAAAAATAGAACATTAGTGATCAAATTGAAACAAATTGAAAATGGGTGACAGTTTTGAAATCCAATAAAAAAATAGTGACATGGGGGTGTATTACCCAAAGCTGACGTGGCAGATGATGGATAACTGACTTGGTAGAATATTCAGAGAATATTCTCTCTCCGGCTGCCACTTCAACAATTTTTTATTTAACTTCGGCGGGTGACCTTAAATTGACATAAAATAGAACGTTAGTGGTCAAATTGAAACGAATTGAAAATGAGTGACTGTTTTGCAATCCAATAAAAGGATAGTGACCTTAAGAGTTTATTAGCCTCCCAAGTTAACTAATTAATTTCAATTCGTTTCTACAACTCTATACAATTCAATTTGTAATTTTTAATTAAAAAAATAAATTCATGTGTCCTTTTGTTCTTTAATTTAATTCAATATTTTAGTAGTTATCTTAATAAATAATTCAAATATTACAAATTAAAATATTTAATGGCCATTTTTCTCTTTATTTCTTAACTGTAAAAGACTCATATATATAGCAAATTAGAACAATTGGCAAATTAATGCATTTCTTGTGGTTATACATTTTTACTCATGAGAAACTCAATAATCTCTTTGTCGAATGTTATCCTTAATAATTACATCATTTAATATTTTTGTAAACCAAATTTTCCTTCTGATCAGTACTAAAAACTAAAAACTGTGAAGGAAATTAAATAATTAAGTTTAGAATGAGAATGACATTAATTTATTATATTTGTAATTAGCTGCAGTGCTCTTCACAACGTGATTACACTTTTGTTATATAACCACCTTCATCATTAATTAAAATATACTATTCTGTAATTAGAAATTGAAGCAGGAAAATTAGAAATTTTCAATTATTAATTGAAGAATTAACAAAATGAATTATACATATATGTTGCAATATTTGATTCTGCCTCCTAATTAATGCTTTACAGAATTATTTTTTTTCCATGATCATTGATCGATGATCTTTATTCCAAAGCTGCTTCTGAGAAAATTTGGATGCTATGATCATCCAAACGTCTTATAAATAAAAAGAATCTGATTTAGTAAAGCTGTCAATTCCAATATTCATGAAGTTGCAAAGTAGCAGTTTAGCCTTCATAATTTCTGTCATCTGAGCAGTGAATGTGAATGCTTGAGTAAGTTGTTAAGGGATTTTGTTTCTTGGGCCTTACATAACAAATTTCTCACTCCTTCAGTCACCTGTTTTTCATGCAATACATATACAGTGTCTTAATTATATATAATTATATATAATATAGCATAATTAATTACTTAAAAAATATATATAAAAAGCTCAAAAAATAAATAAATGATAGAAATATAGTTTTTGGGAAAATATATAAAAAAAAAAAAAAACCTTTCCTAAACTTCCTCTTGCATAAGGAACTGCTCTTTGGTATCCAAGAGTGGTCGGAGGAGATTTGCGGCTGGTTTCTTCCCTACATATTATTCTTCCATTACTTCTACTACGTGTAGTCACTGGAGAAGAATTATGCCATTTCCCATTCAATAGTGTTGGAAGGCTTGATTCCTTGATTTTTTTTTTTTTAAGAAAAAAATCACCCACAAACTTTCATGAATTTCTTGAATTTTATCCAATTTGATTTCATTATATATATATATATAACTGGAGTACTGAATTCTCTGTTGAAAAAATAATTAATGACTAAATATAATCTTCAAAATTACCAAAAATAAAACGGTGGCACAGTGCTTGAGGACCTCCAAATTCATACGAACGTCATCAAGGCTCCTATTAATTTCATGCAAAAGGAAATTATCAAACTAAGCAATTGTAATTAGAAATATATACGTGCGTGTCTTAATTAACAAGCTTGCATGTTTATATATACCTGTGCTTTTGCTGGCCAAGACCAAAGTAATTAGCCAAAGTTGCCATCTGCACATAGAGTAAAAACCAAATCAAGAAATAAAAATAGAAAGCAACCAGCTACAAGCATTGGTATGTATTGCATCTCAATCATAATTAGGGCCCAACCTAAATTTTGGGATGTTCGAATTCGGTTCATTGCCGTATTCATAGAATCAAAATAGCAAGTTTAGAAACTCAGTTGCACTACTCGATCCTGATGAATTGCTTACATGAATCACGGTTCACCATGGATTCCATTTACACACATCAGCACGTGGAATCCACATTTCATAGAAATTATTCATAATGAACCATGATCCATCCAAGAATTTTATTATTGTTTACATACGTAGTTATCAAGGGCGGAGCCAGAATTGTATTTTAGGGAGACCAAAATTTAGAAAAAAAGTCAAAAAATTTTAAATTTTAAGGTATTTTATGTATAAAATTTTTGTATATGAGATGAAATTATAAAAATATTAATTATGAGTAAATAATTAACAAAATATATTTATTTATTTATTGGAAGAGGTCAAAATTTTAAAAAAGTGTAAAAAAATTACTTTACATAGTTATAGAAAGGAATGAAAAAAATATTAGGGAGAGGCAAGTGTAGAATTATGTAAAGATGTTGTACTAGAAAAATCTTCCCTAGGTACCAAAATCAAACAAAAAAATTGTAGGTATGTATAGATTCATGCATGCAACATAATTAAGAGGAACAGATTTTACCTTGAGATTACCAGCTCTTGTGCCAAACTTGTGTGCCAAGACCCCTAAAGAATCGATCATTCCAACAGGTTCAGGCGGATCCCTACCGATCTCTGCAAACGCTTCCTTAATTCGAACGCAATCAAATCTTCTGATGTTATGTCCTGCCCATATTCTTCCATTCAAAATGCTGAATATTTTGTCAGCAACTTGTTCAAATGCAGGTGCATTTGCTACTGCTTGGCGAGTTATCCCATCACTTCGACTAGACCTTGATGCAACTGCAGACAAGTCTTTAGGCCTTATCAAAGTAGTGTAACTCTCTAGCTCAACGAGTTTTCTTGGACAAACTATAATTGCACCAAATTCTAATACCCAAAACCTTCCTCCTGCTCTGTTGGGTACTGTTGTTTCCAAATCGAAGAATACGATAGCTGATTCCTGACATGAATCAAGCGTATCCATTTTCAGATTTTTTTTTTTTAATTATTGGGTTTCTGTTTAAATTTGGGATTATGGGTTTATTTGTTTCCATTTCTGTACTGATACTGTAATATAAATGGCGAGGAACATGACGAGAAAGGGTGAAGTGAAGGGTTAAAGAAGAGAATTCTTCTTGTAAGAGTTTGATTTTCTTGTAGTTCAAGTCATAAGCTTAATTAGGCTTTCATATGGAGACTTAATAACTTAAGATTCTTTGTAATGTCTTATCAAAAGCATATCCAGTTAGACAGGAATATCTGTAAATAATGATAAGAATGACCTTTTTGCTTTTGCTTTTTTTTTTTTTTTTTGTAAGAAACCTGTGCAAATAGCTTTCTGCTTTCTTGACGTGCAAGGCCATGCAAATTGAACTTCTTGGGTTATTTTTGAAAAGAAGCCTTCTTTCCTTTTTCTTGAAAAGGAATCGTTGCTTCTATTCCTCTACGTCGCCAATTGAATCATGTTATCTTTTTCCCCTTAAATTACGTAGCTTACTCGTGTTTTTTCAATCCTCTACCACGCAAGAGAGGAATGGCAACATTGTAAATAGATGGGAACTCTATAGCCAGTTTTGTATAGTGAAACTGCAAAATCGATTCAAATCAACCGAACTGAACCAATCATTTCTGATTTTATAAAACCAAACCAAACTGAAAAACATGCATGGCTATCAAGTCAAACTGAACCAATTTGATTCAGCTCAAAGATTTGTACATGTAAATTATGTCAGTTTGGTTTCAAATTGAACTAAAAGTTTTTGTTGTCCAAAATTGAACCAAACCAAACCAATTTTTTAAGATTATAAAATTTTAAACCAAACTGAATTGAAATCGACCAATTCGGATTAATTAATTTTACAGTCCAATTCAGTTTTGCACCCCTAGTGAGAGCATTCTGATTCAAGTCATGCATCGTAACAATGATTTAGCACAGGACCTTCCATTATTGGTCTGACTTGCCCCATATATTGGAGGTTAAATTCAGCAAATAATTGACCTTAATCCAAAAGGTTTTCAACTAATCAACTTTGTTAATTGTTGGGGAAAGTGGCAAGCAGGCACAATAGGAAAAAAAAAACACATTATTCTGGAAAATTGAATTCCAAATATAACAATGTCCTTTAGTTGCAGGTACAACAATTTCACTCAGTTAATACCACAGCATGCAGAGAAATTTGAGATTCCACAGCACAGGACCTCAAATTAAGACTGGCTACTGCATGGTCCTCCAAACGACCATTATTTTAGCTTTAATCATTATTGATGATAGCGTATTTATTGGAATCACAAATAGACTACAACAATTACAATTACAATCTATGTGAGAATTCATCTACCTCAAACAGGGACAGCAGGCTTAAGCACGGCAAGTGCCTTCTTAATTCTCTCTACAGCTGCCTGTAGGGTGGTGAGAGACGCTGCGTATGAGATTCGTATGCAGCTGTCATCTCCGAATGCACCCCCTGGGACTACTGCAACCTGAAATTCCATACAAGCCATAGCTTTCAAATGAAGATTTTCTGATAACCAATTCAGATAATGTTAAAGTAAAAGATAAAATGGAGTTTCATCAAAAGCAATAAATGAACTTTTTTTTTAGGTTTCACATTACTGAAGACAACCGTACGAACGATTGCCAATCCTGATAAAGGGAAAAATTACACAAAACACTTACCTGTGCCTTATCCAGCAGGTACCGGCAGAGGGAGTCAGAATCATGAATTCTGCCAAAACCATCAACATCTACTCCATAGTATGAGCTGACATCAATGAAGAGATAAAACGCTCCCTGAAGGCAGAAAATACTAGAATTAGAAGACATGGGAAAGGGCATAAATGGGTCATAAGTACAAGACCACAAACTGGCACCTGAGGTTTTGACATCTTAACACCTTCCATTTGTCCAAAGCTTTCAATCAAGAAATCTCTTCGTTCTTGGAATGCTTTCACCATGGTAGATACTGCTTCACCGCCGGCATAACCAAGTCCTAAAGCAGCAACTGCTGCTTTTTGTGCTATACTGCTGGCACCTGAAGTGAACTGCAAAAAGATAGCACGGAGATCACACTTTGTACAAAGGCCACAGTTCAGACCACACATGTTAAAAATATATATATAATGACCAGCAGAAACAAATATTACCTAGACTTAAACCCAATAAAGACTAATCAAGAAAAGCAATTGAGGCACTTCTCAATTGCTAACACTGTTCGATTCGGTGAACTAAATGCATGATGTAGGCCTTATCATACACATAATTTACAAAAAACACTGCCAATCATACTATTAGGTATTCAATCCCAACCAAATAAACCATATATTTCTCATCAGAACACACTGGACAAGCAAATTGGCATTGAACCGTTTGCAACAGTTCAGTGGCACAAATGCCATCAAAGTAAGCTCCCCTTTCAATGAATAGAGAAATTCACCAAACTTTGTAAGCACTGCCAAACTTGTTCTTGTTTCAAGATCTTAGATCAGAATGGCACTGATATAACAATTTGATCTAAGATTAGCATCAATAGTGCAGGCTAATACGCCATAACTAATGACACTGACAGTCATGCATTATTCTTGTACTAATTACTAAATTAAAGTCAGCAAAAATAGCAATGGCAAAAAAATGTGAAGTGTTGACTCCTGATTAGTTTCTAACTATTCAATTTAGATTTAACGGGCACAATTCAAAAGCCTCAGGTTTTCAGATGCTGGCAAGTGCTTCAGTGTGTAATACACATGTTTTAATAAAGATAAAAATGCTAAATAAACGTTCTAATGCAGGAGAATGCATTGTTTAGCTTTTATTAGATTTAGTTTTAACAATCTTATATTAAGTTTAGGTTTTTATACTTGATCGTTCTTATGTTTTATTTGTTCAAGTTACTTTAATTAGTTGATTAAAACTAGTACTATTGAATAAGAATAAATAGACTTGTAAAAGTTCAGCTCATCATTGTATCTTCTAATAAAACTTTATTAACCTAATAGTTGATGAGATTTAATCACCATGAACCCTTTAGCTGTGTCAAGTGGTATTAGAGTGTACATGACCCCAGTTTGACCCCTTTCAACTTAAACCTTTCAACAAATAATTACCCACCAATGTTGCCTAATTTGTGGGTTGGAGGATTTCCAGATGCCAATTTTGTCACTTCTTTGAAAGGGTACAAAGTATAACTCTCATTATCTTTCTAGAAAAAGTATTAGGCTTTGTTTTATGATCCATGTCGTGATCATACTATCAAGGCCTCAACATCCACTGGTACAACCTTGCATAGTTACCTCCCAAAGTGAATTTCATTAAACACTGAGAAGTTACAGGTACTTATGCCCTTCCTTTAACACTCAATTTTACACGGATGAGGTGTTTATTCATAGGGAAGCTTTAATTTGACCATAGTTTCTTTTGGTATGATATTCTCGTGCTTCCTTCATCAATGAAAACATTCCATACCTTTTTTCTATGAATAATATGACGCAGAAAGCACTATGCCTCCTAATCTATCTTTCCAATACTAATTGTTGTCCTCCTTGCTCTACACACCACTGATGACTCACCTCGTATCGTATGGCTTGTACATCAATTTCCTCTATTTCCTTGTTATATTCATCTTGTATTTGTTGTTCTTTGTCAACTTCACCATTCTTTGTGGACAAGCAAAGGTGATGTGTCCCTTCTCAACACAAGCAAAACACCACATTTAAGAATGGTTACCTCCTTTTTCTCATGTTTTTCACGCTTGTCAATGAAGTTGCAACAGCTTCTTGATACTCCAAAATTACTTTGTCAATTGGTGCCGTGTAATGGTTTTCTACCACTGTAGCATGAAACTTGCTTTTCAGCTGCTAGGCATGTTGACATGTATCTTCAACATTGTATAAGTGAACTTCTTCCATTACATATCTAATAGAATAAGTTATTCCTGCAAATAGCTGGAAGTTGCATCTGTTTGTTTCTTTTAGATAACCTGACCTTTATAGATAAATTAGCAACTCCAGATTATAATCCCCAAGTAACAGAATTATTATTTTGTTTCAAGCAACAGAACTTCTCATGCAATTTCCATTGTATAATCAACTAGCGAATATTGCTTGAACAGTTTAGTTTCCATGTGCTCTCATGTACTCACTTTAGGCTTCTTATGTCATGCATGTTGCTCTTCAACTCCTTCCTACCATTGAAGCACAGTGCTTTCAATTTAAATTCTACAAATAACACCTTCTGATTCTCATTTTTGCATGTGATTTGCCATGGAAATCCACTGCTTCAACCTCAATTCCACCATTGATATCAAGAGCATGCAGTCACCACTCTCCACTCTACCTAGTATTAGGGGTGAGCATAAACCGATCAAACCAGGAAAAAAAAAACAGAACTGATTTAATCAAACTAGGAGAAATTTTATCTAAATTGGTTTGGTTTGGTTTGAATTAATGAAAATGTTTGGCTTTCGGTTGTGGTTTGATTTCATAAATTGAAAAACCAAACCAAACTTTATTTTCTTAATATTTTAATTTTATAATTATATATATCTTTAACTATTTATATATAAAAAAAATTAAAAACTAAAAAAAAAAGGGACCAAACAAAACCAAAATAATTGTACTATTTAGCTTGGTTTGGTTTCGGTTTAGACTCTTATATGATTTGGTTCAGTTTCATATTTCTAGAACCGAAAACCGACCGGTTTTGGTCATCTTCAAACCAAAACGAACCATGCTCACCCCTACCCAGTACCACTCGATTTGCCAATCCAGCTTCATGAAAATGGTTTCCATTTTCAACTTCATTTTCATCTTAAAGATCTTTTGAACTCTTCAGGTGGCCGTTTCACCTTTCAAAATCTCCATTTGGACTTCCATGTGTTAATAATGACACAAGGCTTGTACAGCCCAGGTCAAGTCCACAATCATTCTTCGCATCCCAACCCTCTCTGTTTGGCCAGGATGATTGCCTCTACCTCATCCTTTTCCTCGGCCAATTATGATGTACTATCTTAGCATTTGAATTTAGAGCCAAAAACCAGCTCCGTCTTATCCCTTGTATACTTCAGTTTCAACAAAGAATTTTTTTTTTTTTTGTAGGGGAACAAAAATTCATTTCATAAAAAAATTTCTATGTTGATTAACCTTTCATTTGTCTGTTTGGTGCATTCAAATTCGACCAATTCCTTTCAGTGTCACAAATCTTCATATAATTCAACTAGTTCCAAAAAGTACTTTAATCAATGATATTAACATTGGGAATTGATAGGTAACCAGGTTTTCCCAATGTGCATAATGCTGTATATGGTGAGAACAATAAGTATCACCATGCAATATACAACATACTACACTATCTCTATAACATTCAAAGAAAATTATCACAAACATCTTTCAAAAACAATGCATAATCCCAAGAAGTCCGTGAAAAAAGTCATCTCAAATGAATGTAAAACTTAGGAAGTTTTTGGTGTTGACAAATTTAAATATACCAAACTCTAAAGTTCAACAATCTATGATGCTGACATTCACATTTTCTTCTTCCATATCACGGGAGATTACTAACTTTTCCATCAAACTTTCAAGAATTAATTTGTCCACTATATTATTGAGAACATAAACATTGGTATGTGAACAGTGTCAGGAACTCTCAAAACCTAATGAATAAACATTTAATTGAAGGAAAAAAAAAAGATGAGGTTTTAGAACATCATTTATCCAAGTTTTAGAACTGAACTGATGGTTTGGTTATAATAAATTATCACATGATAGACAAAAGTTGTCAACATGGTGAAAGCTATAGATATGTATGATTCAATACCTGACTCTGGATCTTATTGCATGCTGCAAGAAAGTGCCTAGGAGCAGCAAGATATCCAAGTCGCCAACCAGTCATTGCAAAAGCCTACAAATTTTCCCACATTTGAAATATCAATCATCAAATTGAGGTGTAGCCATTTGAGCTATTAATGGCAACTATACAAAGATTGTTTACAGGACATCTCTTTACTAATGACAACAAGATGAATACAGTTTAATATTTTGGACAAATCATCAAAGGCAACCGTTTGAAGTACCTTTGAAAAGCCATTCACAGTTAACGTCCTTTCCCACATGCCTGGCAGAGATGCAAAACTCGTGTGGGTAGCTGGTGCATAAGTTATGTGCTCATATATTTCATCAGATAAAACCTGGATCCAATCCAAAGAAATTCAGCACCAATAAGTAAACAAACAGCACAAAGAACTTGCTTTCTGGTTCAGAAAACATACCAAAAGTCTAGGATGTTTTGCAACAATTCGTGCAATCTCTTCAAGCAATTCTTTTGGATAGACAGACCCAGTCGGGTTAGATGGGGAGCAAAGAATCAGTAGTCTTGACTTTTCAGTGATTTTGGATTCAAGTAGCTTTGGATCCAGGAGAAAATTTTCAGATATAGATGTCAGAAGAATCACTGGTGTCGCATCAGCCAGCCTCGCGATTTCTGGATAACTGACCCAGAAAGGTGCTGGAATTATAACCTGCAAGAAAATATTTGGCACCTTAAGCTACTTTTGCAAATACAGAACATCAACTGTTAGGATATCTGCCCTCAGAATTTCTGTTAGGAGCCATGTGTGTAATATAATAGATGAAACAAAATACACATGTACAAAAAATATGTGTGCTTGCTTTTAATTCCATTTCTAGTAGTGAAATGGAGATGTGAATAACCTTTCAATTGAGCTATGTATAAGTATATATATATTAACCAGATTTCTAGGAAGACTGACCAAGTAAATATATGAGAAGCTCCAAACATACTCACTGCTCCCCAACAATCAAAAGATAAGAGGGAACATACCAATTCAAATCAATTAACAGAAGAATAGTACCATGACGATGATCACTAAAACTTTTAATTTCTTTACCTCATCTCCTGGGGAGCAAACTGCAAGTACTGCTTGAACAATACTCTGCTTGGCTCCATTACTGACCAAAATCTCATTAGGGGCATAGGAGAGACCATTTTCCTCTGTCAAAATTAGATAAAAAAAAAACAAAAAAAAGGGAAAAAAAGTTAACTACTGTGTCCATAGGGAACCAAATACCTTAAACAGTTTAAGGAAAGAGAGATGCTCCTAAAGAAAACAAACCCTTCAGTTTATGACAAATTGCTGTTCGAACTTCCAATGTACCAGCGTTTGGAGTATACCTTGTATAGCCTTCACGAATAGCATTTATCCCAGCCTAACTTCTCAACAACCAAAAATTAAAAATAAATATAAAAAAAATTACCTCTATTATTTTTAATCTCAACTTGAAGCTACAGGACATAACAAGATTTTTTTTAAAAAGAAAAACACCAATGAAATAGCAAAATAAACAAAACAAAGTTATAGCACCTCTGCTATTGGAGTTGGTGTATCGAAATCAGGTTCTCCAGCAGCCAATCTAATAACAGGAACTCCAGCTTCTAAAAGAGCAGTAGCTTGGTCCATTATGGCAACGGTCTTTGAAGGCTTCAAAGAATTCACTCTGGGGCTCAAAGAAATGTCAAGCTCCATCTCCGCAGGAATACCTTCTGACTTCACCACTGCACTTATTCTAGGTGTCCTTATTTGCCTACTAGTCTCTAGTGGTCTACAAAGAACTATTACATGGTCAAGCAATATGTGATTTGCTATATTTTGAAACCAGCAGAAAACACAATACAATGCCTCAAATCATCTTTCAGGTCTCATGCTTTTGACATTATCGTTGTAAGAATCAAACTTTGAAGCCTTTTCTCAACGATCAGAAATTAAAAATACCAAATATGCATGAAATACTAAACGTTCAAATAAAAAACATGAAATACTAAGAAATTAAAAAAGAAAAAAAGATTCGAACTTTACATGCAATTTCACAAGTACAATCAATTTCCACTACCCACTTAAAAGTTATTCAAAATTCTGGTATCAGTTTTATGCATAATAGTAATAAAATTAAAGAAACAGTACAAAACTAATCGAAAAGCAAAAGCGAGAAAGTAAAGAAAGAGAGTTTTTACATGAGAAACAGTTGGTGGGGACATGAAGAGAATGTCAAGGATCGAGAAGGCTGAGGACCAACGTCAATTTTAAGAGACTGATGAGCGAAACCCAGATGAGAAATGCTTGACGTTGAAGCAGCCATTGTTATTAGTAGAAAAGTAGATGTTCGTTTTTATTTTTGTTTTGTGGGTTTTTCTTTTGTATTGGGTGTTAGTTGGATCAAACACTTATTAAGAAGAGAGCTTTTGTATAGTTTGGTGGAACCGAGGAAGAGTAATGTCAATTGTCCACTACTACTCAAATGTACACCATAAACAAATATTACCATTTCTTTTGGCTAGTTGGTGGGAAGCTAGAGAAGGAAGGGGGTTGGTGGGAATTTGAGTTACACTTTTTTTTTTTTAATGAGCTGGGAGAGTGGGATAGAAGATGATTTGGGGAAAGAAAAGGCTTTTTTTTTAATTTTTTGAATTAATCGTTTAATTCTTTTTTAATTTTTTCAAAAACTGGTTTTTAAAAATGTGTTTTTCAGAAAAACACATGTATATTTGCTTTTTCTATCATTAATTTTTAAAACTCAAAAATTAAAAATTTAAAAAAAGGCAAAACTGGGTTGTCTAGAAAGCAATCCCAAAGGGCCGTAACAAATGTTTTTACCACCACATTAATACTAGAGATAAGATATTTAAGTTAAAGTATGGATTAGGGAATCAAATTGATTCAAATCAAATATAATTATTATTAAAATCATTTTTAAACACTATTTTTAATATGAAAACATTTAACAGTCATTATTTTCAAAACCTTTTAAAAAATTAAAATTACTGATGGATCTAGTCAGACGTGCTGGGTTGGATTAGAGTGGTGAATGGGCTTTATGTAATCTAATCAGGCTTGAAGTCCAAGAGTAAGGTGAGGCTTCTAGTACAGGTGATTCCTGAGTCCCGGTTCAACATAACCGCTAGGAGTGTCGGGATTCAGGAGCCGATTCAAGTGGTTGGTTCTGCGCAAGTAAGTAGAGTGTCGGGCGGGACTGAGGTCCCTGGTTCAACTTCGACGTTCAAGTCAATTAAGTTCATTAAGAATAATAAATGTAGTAATAAATGAGCTGAGAGCGGATCCCTTTACCTGTGGGGAAAGCCAAGTATTTATAGTACATGTTCGTGTAACGTGGGATCTTGCCTGATTGCCAGGTGTTATTATGCTTCTTTGATGGAGCTGATTGTGGCCTTCTTGTGGACTGTTTTCTTTGGGTCTGTTGAGCTTTTGGACTAGTTCCATCAATCATCATTGCACTCCTCTTAATTTAAATCAATTTAATCTAGTAACATTATTGTTCAAGTTAATAGCAAAAATTTGAATGAATACATTAAAAGATCCATAATTTTTAATTTTTAGAATTAAATCTTAGAATAGAACTAATGAGGCATTCATTTTTAATATTTGAGAGAACTTAATTATAAAAATAAAAAATAATGAAATTAAAATGTTGATGATTTATGTGTAAGCTATTTTTTTTACATTTTGTTTAATTGAATATTAATAATTGATAGAGTAGG
>CANYLF011873267.1:0-14498 GCA_948193215.1 Bocquillonia castaneifolia | reverse complement strand
TTTAACCTCTCTTTTAGATAATTTAACTAATTGTCAAAATTGATTATGATGTGTGGTGATGTGAAATTGGTTGACTTGTGAATTTGTGAGCTGGATTGAGAAATTGTGATGTATTGTGAGTTGAATTGATTGTGATTGTGTTTAAAATGGGCATGGTTGACTCGGGAAAAAAGAGTTGTGTGTTTCGGGTAAGCTGAGCTAGTGGGATAGCTGCCTGTCGAGGGATGGCGTGAGCCTGTGGGATAGTTTCGTCGATAGCCACCTATTTATATATGTGAAAGAATGAGAAAAATGATTTGGTGAGGTTTGGTGAGAATGAGTCATCCTCCCGATTTTGTAATCGAGTTTGTGAATTTTGGTGATTCATGTGTATATAGTTGAATTGTCATTATGGTGTGAAATTGATTAAATTGAGATGTTGATTGATTGAGATTGGAATAATTGTGAATTGATTGGGATTGTGAAATGATGGAAATATACTTGTGAAATAGAATTTGCTTGTTTAATTGATAAACTTAGAATTTGTTGAATTTGGTATTATTGGTGAATTAAATTGTGTGGATTATGAATTATGTTCCAAATTTGTTATACGTTGCAAATTTATAAGCTGTGCTGGGTGTATTTATATGATCTGATAAATTAATATAAACTGGCATATTATGCCAATAAACATAGAAGTCTTAGAAAAGACTTCAAATATTTGAGTTAAATATAGTTATATTTATGCTTATTTTTCTCACTGAGCATCAAGCTCCCTATTTTCCTCAATAATCAAGTATTGCAAGAAAATCAAAAAGGAAGGGAAGACTAGTTTTGGTAGAGCTCCATGTGGCTAGACTCCGGCAATCTTAGGGAAAAGTGTTTTTGTTATTATAATATTATTGATAAATTTTATTTATCAAAGAGTAGTAATAGATTAAATTTTATTTTAATATTTATATAAAGATTAATATATGATAAAATTAATATTTTTACTATGCATATATTAAGTATACGTATAAAAGAGTTAAAAATGAGAGGCATTACATAATTTGTTGGAGCTAGAATTAAAATTAATCTCCAAAACCATCTTTGATGTTACTCTTCAAGGTAAAGAGTATTCCATATATCCAAAATTATATTTCATTTTCAAAAATATCATATTTAAAAATTTGATTTTTTTATTTAAGGGTGTGGTTTAAGTGATACAACACTTTGCAGACTTTACACATGGAGGTCAAGAGTTCGATTATTAGGACCATATGGGAAAGTCTGGTTTCAAAATGGAATTCATTCAACCTGGAATTAATCGTGGTTCCGAATGGGCTTCGGACACGTAGAATGGTAAAAACTATTAATTTTTTTTTGTTTTTATTCAACAAACCATATGGATTTTGTAAAAACATCCCTGTAAAATTAATGGAAAAAGGTACAAAATGGCAATAGAAAAAAAAAAGAAACCAAATAACCTAAATAAAAATGACAAAAAACACACTGTATTTTTTTTCTATCCTTAATAATTAATGAAGGTGAAGTGAAATTCTAAACTCATAACTAGTTTAATTATTTAGGGTCATTTATAAACAAATTCTAAGATAACTATTTTTTTTTAAAAAGATGGATAATAATTTTGGGATGGAAGGAATGTATTTTATTATTTCAAAAATTATCTTTCCATATTTTTTATACAGAGATAATTTATAAATTATTATTTGACTGCAACACACTCAATAGAACTCCTTTTATTTTTTTATTATTTATTTTTATCTAAAATTTGTTTGCTTTGATGTTGAAACATAAAACTCAACTAAGTGAAGGAGACATATATCACATATGAATTAATAGTATGGCTTGATATTTTTAATATCTCAGTTGTTTAATGTTGTATCAGTTTTGAAAATTTCTTTCACATATATTTCAACCATTTATAGGTTTTCAGTGGCTATTCAACATGCCATCTGTCTTTAGGTAGTTTTCTACCAAAGCATATGTTTTCCCTCCTAATGTAATTAATAAAATTTATTTTTATAAAAAAGAAATTATTTAATATTGAAATAGAGAGTGAATACGGCACTCTAATTGCAACCAGCCTTAACCAATATATTCTTTAAATAACGAATCTTTTTTTTTTATAATTGAGAAATGGAATTCCAATCTGAATTTTTTAAGTCGATTACAATGTCTCTAATAAGTTATACATAAGGAGACAAATAATGAATCTTTTAAATTATTAAATTTTAGATAAATTTTATTTTTATAAAGAAATTACAAGATATAAAAAAAGTGTTTGAGATATCTAATATTATAACTAATGATGATATAAATCATATAAATAATAAATAGCTATTTATAATTTAAGTTAAAAAAATTTTTAAAACCATCTTTTTTTTGTTTGTTTGAAAAAACGCATATATTTCCTCTTTTTCAAAAGCGGGTCCGACAGACAGGTGGTCCGGAGTCGCCAAAAAGCCCAAAAACGATAATGCGGACTCCATTGACATTCAAAAACAAAAACAAAAACAAAAACAAAAATTTGCCTCAAAATTGTCAAACTGAAAAAAAGTGAACTACAGTTGGCAAGGTAGCCCTAAAACATTATCCACCTGGCAACTACAGTAGACCCCACAAAGTATCTGCTGGCTCTTTAAGTGGACCCCAACAGAAGAAGAAATCTTATACTAATAAAAACATACTAGCTAGTGTATATATGTTAATGTTTATCATTATTATTTGTACATTATAATAATTTTTTAAAAAAATTTTATTTCTTATAAAAAATAAAAGAAGCTGAAGCATTAGCTAAATGCCAGGTGTAACCGTCAACCAAAGAACCAACAACTACACCGAACAACAGAAAAAAAATAATAAAAAAGAAAAGCATAAAATAAACAAAAATTCAAAGATTTACATTAAAATAAAAAGTCTTCCCTCTCTCAACCTCTACTCTCTCATAGTCTCCTTTCCTATATAAAATACTAATATTATAGAAAAAAACGCACCCTGTTTACTTTCACTTTCTTTTACTTACTACTAGCTCTCTTTTTTTTTTTTAAAGAAATTTATTATTATTATTATTATAATAGTATTTAGCTTCTCTACAAAACTTTGCCGGAGCTTCATTTCAAAAGAAAGAGGAAAGGGAAAGAAAAGAAAAGAAATAAATAAAGAAAGAAAATACAAGAAAAAAGAAGAAGAGAAAACTGTTTGTTTTTTTATTTATTTTTTTGTTTCTCGGCATCCAAACAGAAGGAGGAGGAGGAGGAGGAGGAAGAGGAGGAGAAGGTGGCGAATCAAATTCAAATGTGATGGGAAGTGGACTGTCCTCTCTCTGTTTGAAAGCATCAGCATCAGCATCAGCATCATCATCAGCAAGGAGAAAAGAAAAGGGAAAGGGAAATGGAAATGGAAATGGAAATGGAGGAGAGGAAATAATAACGAGAGAAAATGAAGAAACCCTAGGCCATTCTTTCTGTTACGCTCGTTCTTCTAATCGTTTTATTTCTCCTACTCCTTCTGATCGCTTTCTTTCTCCTTCTAGCTCTTTACGTTTCTCTCCTTCACGACCACCACCGCCTGAAACTTCTTCTTCTTCTTCTACTTCCTTCTTTAAGTCCATTTCTGGTGCTTCTGTTAGCGCCAACACTTCCACTCCTACAACTGTCCTTCAACTTGATAGTATTTACGACGATGCCATTGGCGGTTCTGCTCCCCTCAGGACTACTATTACTAATGCTGACGGTTTTGAGAGTACGGCGTCGTTTAGTGCCTTGCGTTTACAGCCTGTGCCACGTGGCGGTGATGGTTTTTTTATGTCCGGTCCAATCGAGCGTGGCGCTCTTTCCGGTCCGCTTGAACCCAATTTAGCCACTACCACTGATTCTACCGGAGCCGGAGGTGGTGCTGGTGCTGGGAGAGTGCATTTCTCTGCTCCTTTAGGTGGCATTTATGTTAAAAAGAAAAATAGGAAGGGTATTTCTGGAATTAAAAATGCCATTTATCGGAACATATCGGAGAAGAAGCAACGCCCGTGGGTTGTGCCGGTTTTGAATTTCGTAAATAGGAAGGAGAACTCGCCTTGTGTGGAAGAGGAGAAAGGGAATAGAGAGGAAGAGAGTGATGTGCAATGGATGCTGGGGAAAGCAGGAGAGGATCGGGTACATGTGGTTGTATCGGAAGAGCAAGGTTGGTTGTTTGTTGGGATTTATGATGGTTTTAACGGCCCTGATGCTCCTGAATTCTTGATGGGAAATCTCTATAGAGCTGTTTATAATCAGCTTCGAGGCTTGTTTTGGGAAATTGAAGACCAAACACAAGAAAATACAACTACTACTAATGTAGACAATAACGATACTACAACTACAGCAGCAACAACTAATCCTTTAGAGGAATCGGAATCCAATGACGTTAAAATTGAACCCACTAGTGAAAGGACTAAAAGGGTTACATTTCAATCAGACGGGACAGCAGAGATTACCCAACGCAGGCGACTATGGGAATTTCTAGCAGAGGCTGATGCTGAAGACGGACTTGATCTATCGGGTTCTGATAGGTTTGCATTTTCTGTTGATGATGCAATCAGTGTTGCCAATGCAGGTTGTTCTTCTTCTGCAAGTAGACGGTGGTTATTGCTGTCAAAGTTGAAACATGAATTTTCCAAACATAGGGATAAGAACATTTTGTTTCCATGGAAATTTGGATTGGACGCAAAGGAACACAAGGTGGAGACTACTAGTACTAGAGTAGAGGAAAATGAAACTGTTTCTAAAAGGAGACGGAAAGTGGGACCTCTGGACCATGATTTAGTTTTAAGGGCTTTATCAAGGGCTCTTGAGCTGACTGAATTAGCATACTTAGATATGACTGATAAGGTGTTGGATACCAATCCCGAGCTAGCATTGATGGGTTCCTGTTTATTGGTTGTTTTGATGAGGGATGAGGATGTTTATGTGATGAATGTGGGTGATAGCAGGGCTGTTGTTGCACAGTTTGAACCACAAGAGATTGGCTCCAGTCTTGGGGATCAGGGATTTGGAATGCAGGGGGTAGCTGAAGGTCCTGCTCAGGCGATGAGGTTAACTGCATTGCAGCTATCCACTGATCACAGTACAAGCATTGAAGAAGTAAGTCTCAGTTTCTACTTTCCTATTACATTCTTCATTGTCCTTTTTCTTTTTTGCCTTTGGCTTATCAACATCCACTGTTAACAGTTAAATTGGATGACTATACCAATTGCTGCTTAATACATGGTTGAACTTAATGTTTATCTGCCAATGGTTTTTAGGAATTGTGTAGTTTCTACATTGGACCACATGTTTGTAATCTGTTTTTCCTTTGAAACAATAGGTTTTTTTTTAGCATCATCAGGTGAATACTGAATACTGATTTTTTTAACTATTCATATATGCGTTTCTTCATATTTTAGTTGATTTTGCCGTGATATTTTAGTTATACAGTAGAGGCATGTCTGGATGATTGACATGAGAAGGATTTTTCTAACCTTCCAGAAAAATTGCAAGTCACTTGGATTCCTTTCATTGTTTTTTGTGTTTTTGAAATGCTATACCTTTCCATGGATTTTATAAAAGTCATGTTTGCTCAATTGTTCACTGATTTTCTTTTCTTGTCTTTGAATGGATGTTAGTGCCACTATTTCAAAATTACATCCATCCCTGTGCTAGATTAAAAAAAAAAATGAATGAAGGGGGATCACTTGTTGGATATGCATTTGATTTCTCTTGTGCTTTTATTTTACTAGTTTCAAGTTCTAGCAAATATTAACAGTATGATTTATGAAGAAAGATTAGAGTCATACCTTGATATGTATTTCAAACGAATGCCTTTTTTTTCAATAAAGAGCTTGTTATCACTCAAATTTCCACCATAAGGCTTTTCACATGATGGAATTTTTTTTCTTGGTTTCTTGATCTTCAACCATTATGATGTCAAATCATGATGCTACATTTAATGCCATGTCAAAGAACCAATAGATCTGAAAGTTTAATCTGTTAGGTAATGCTGCAAGAATGCATTTTTATCACTTATAATCTCCTTATGTGACATTACCATCACTGCTGTAGCCTGACCTTTTCCCATCGGTTTTATTTTATTGTAGTTCTCTTGTTGGTTGTCACTAATTTGACCTGTAGATGTAGTTACATGTATCTAGAGTTGTAGTTGTTAAGTGTGTTAATAGTTGCCTTCTTCAAAATTTAAGATTGAAAATGTGTATTTACATATATATAGTTGCCTTCTTCGAAAAGTAAGATTGAAAATGAGTTCATATCCATGTGTGTTTTTCCTTTTCACTATTCATGTCTCAATTGTTTGAAAGAAGACCTCCATTTTATTGCTTGTAAATTTAAGTGGCAGATGCACCAATCCTACCTATAAATGTTGCAAAAATAATCTACATCTGGTGGGCCAGGTGATTAAGGAAACTTCCTGTCCCTTTTCTTTCAAGATCCTTTGTTGTTTTATTTCCGTCTTTTAGGATGAAACAAGGAAGACACTGAAATTTCCTTGCTGTTATCGTTTTTGTAATTGAATTATGCTTGAAAATGCTGGATGCTTCCTGTGTCAGCATCCATTTTATTTGGTTGTATTTACAATACACATATTTCCAATTTCTCTGTTGCTTTAATCTATTGTTTATAGCTCAGTGGTCAAGACTTATTGAACTGAGGATTTATCCCATGACATAATCTTGAGTCTATGCAATATTGAATTAGGTTCTAGTTGTTTATTTTTGATTTTCTTTAATCTTGTTTAATTGAATTTCTGGTATAAAGCCTTTTAATAACTAATCCTTCTTAATCCTTATGGTTGTCGTGTAATTACATATAATTCTGGAGCAGGGATGCGCCTTTGTCAGAAGTGATATAACTAACAACTACAGGCTTGTACTTAATAAATATGGTTCTTTGGCATATTTTTGGCTGTTTTAGCTATCCTAAAAATTTTATTTTCTATATTCTCTGGCTATTTTAGAATTGCTTAACAATTAAAGTTAATGAGGATGTAGTATATCCAAGTACATGTTTGAAATCTGATACATCATTTTAGCATGAAACTGAATGTTAGATTATTGTCTTTATTCGGACATATGACCTCATGATGCCTTTCATTTTATAGGAATATACATGATAGCCTTTATCTTTGTTGAGAAATGGTTTCCTTTTAGCATTTTTATGTAATGTATATGGGCGTGACTCCTTTTTTCTGTGGCTGATAGATTAATTACAAGTTGTAGGTGACAATTCATTTGAATTCAATATAGACAGAATCTGGTGAATTTGGATATGGACTGTTGTTCAATTTATCTTTTTTGGACTTACTCTATCAAAGGCACGATAGATCCTAGTGTTAAGTTCCAATTCCCATTGTTTGCTTTAACTTCTACGCCGATGATAGTGATGTGTTGTTGAATCCGTTAGGGTTAAAAAATCTGAGAGCCTCATTGTATGGTGTAGAGCATTAGAAAAGTTGCATTGTCCTGAGTTAGAGTGATATTGGAATTCCACAATTACTAAACAGTTGGCTTGATTTGAATGTAAGGAAGGATTAATAATGCTTGGACTGGCTTTATTGTCATGTTGAATATAACCATCTGTAAGGCGTATTCTCAATATACCGATATCGACAGTTGTGGCAATACGCGCATGATTTGGTAATACGTCAATTTGTCCACTATTAGTAGATAAAATGATTTCTTTTCCCAAAATCCACAAGAATCATACAAACATCTATTAAACATGACATAGCAAGGTGCCTTGGCTTCAGCTCTCGTCACCTTAGTCAATACAATAGGAAACCAAGTCAAGGCAGTGCAAACGAGCAAAGGTGAATAAGATGGAAGGGAAAGAAGGAATGATTTGATGCATGTGCATTTTCTATAGGATAAACTTACGCGAATGTTCTGCCATGTCCATGTGCAAGTGTTTTTTTTCTTTCCTGTGATAGTATATAGATTAATTTTATTATCAATGTTTAAGGCATGTGTTCATCTCATGCAGGAAGTATTAAGAATCAAGAACGAACATCCAGATGACAGCCAATGTATTGTCAATGATAGAGTAAAAGGTCGTTTAAAGGTTACAAGAGCTTTTGGGGCAGGATTTCTCAAACAGGTTTTTTTTAATGAACCTTTTAGATATTTTCTTTTGGCTCAAGAATATCCTCACTAGACTGCCTTTATGAGGAAAAAAAATGAAAAACTTGTTAGACAACAATTTCTTTCGGCTGCTTTGTTCTAATGAAGACTGCATACTTCCAGCATTTTTTTTGCACTTGAGTTAAAATATGACATTTAGTTGATATATTGATGAGAATTAACTATATACTATGCATCATTCTATTTTATTTATCGTGCATGTTTGTTTATTGAAGGTTAATTGATAAAACATTTCCGGTTATTATGTCTATAAATTGCAGGATGTGCTGCAATTAACATAGAAAAGCTATTTATTATGTTCTTAAAGATCTTATACATTGACAATGGACAAGCATGTACATATGACAAACAAATAACATACTATAACTGCTTGAAAATGTGAATTATTCATATTGTACTTTTATTTAATTTCTTAAGGCTTTTCATTGTAAATACAGTAGTACATTATGTGTGGTAGTTGGTTTATTCGCAGTCAAAAATAAGCAGTGGAATTTCCCCCCTTTTGGGAAAGCTAGGAGTGGGCTAGAAGTGAGAAAAACTTGAGCATGTTTGAAATTCAACATAAGTACAAGTTCTTTTGTTCAATGATAAGTTCAATCTTTTGCAAACTTGTCAACCTATAAAGAAATTAACGAGTTAACTGCATGAAGTTGTATAATTCAGCGTTCAACATGAATTTGGGCCGTTACATCATGTGGTTGTGGTTCAATGTATTTACATTTCCTTTTGTACATTTCCTATCAAGCACAATTATAGAGCTCATTTTAGGATGTATTGTATAGTTTAGTATGCCACAATGTTATGCTACAGGTTTACATAACAATAACATACTTTTGTTTGGCTGCAGCCCAAATTCAATGATGCATTGTTGGAGATGTTTCGGAACGAGTACATTGGCACCACACCATACATATCCTGCACGCCTTCTCTACGCCACCATCAACTGTGTCCAAGAGATCAGTTTCTAGTTCTATCATCTGATGGATTATATCAGTATCTGACTAATCAGGAAGTGGTTTCTCATATTGAGAATTTCATGGAGAAGTTTCCTGATGGAGATCCAGCACAGCACCTGATAGAGGAGCTTCTTTCTCGTGCAGCAAAGACAGCTGGTATATTTTGTGTTTGTTTATAAATATCGCCTGTATGTAGTGTAATGCATGCACTGAAGGCTTGATACCAATCACCCAAATAAATGAAAAATTAGATTGATGAGTTCTCATTCATGTTTCAAAAATTGGACTGAAGAATTCTGTCCCGTCCATTTTTGTTTATCCTTTTGCTTTAGGTCTCTAGTATGCATATTTCAATTGATTGTCTATGATTTTGATCTCTCTTTTGGTTGTTGCAGGGATGGATTTCCATGAATTGCTAGACATCCCACAAGGAGATCGCCGCAAGTATCATGATGATGTTACTGTAATGGTGATTTCTCTTGAAGGAAGAATCTGGAAGTCATCAGGAAAGTATCTTTGAAATCTTGTTACATCTCCTTCAGAATTGGTGACCACCTTTATAAAAGTGAATGATAGCAATGCAGTTTCAATTCTCAAGTTGAGTTTTCTGCAAGTAGTTTAGAGAATTTCAAGGCTGACTCATTTTTTCATGGGTCAACTAATCTTTGGAAGCTATACACAGTTAACAGGGGCAACTCCAAGTCATTTTAGCCATAATTAATGCTAGGTAGCCATGAATAGATGAGTAGATGTCCCAAGGCAAAGGATACTGGGGATTCTGCAAATGGGGTTGATAGGAAATGCTCCTTGGGGATTAAAGGATAAAAAAAGTGGGGGGAAAATCACATATATATAAATATATATATATATATTTTGTTTGTTTCATAGATGGAGACTCTTTTCACTGATAGGCGCCTTGTTTTCTATTATTTTAACTTTTTAGAGCCAAAATCCTGGGGAAAAAAGGATTCTTTGTAATATGGTGGGGGTATACTGAACGCAATCAATTCTGAGTTTAAAGTGAGCTCTGTAGTTTTGAAGGTGGATTTCCGCCAATGCGGTTCAAAAGAGTTGATTTTTCTTCTCCTAATCCTTGCGTGAATTTCTTCTCTTCATTTAACAGCCATGTTATTACCATAATCTTGGGATCTCGTTTTTGAAAGAGGATTATGGACTCCAAATTTTTATTTAAAAAAAATTAAGAATATTAAAATTCATAGAATTTTTCGAGAACTTTTGTTGAGGTAATTTCTATGATTTAAGTTTGATGCATTTATGCGCTTTCAGATGTTTCAGAGAAGTTTGCATTAGTTTCTTTACTTGCATTTGTTCAGGAGATGGTGGTACTATTTATGTTATTTTTATTGATATTTGGAATATAACTAACTACAATGTTTCCCGAAGATGAGTGAGCTAATATTTCAGCTCGATATGGTAAAGTAATAGTGTTCTTGTATGGCTGAGCTCTATGCAATACAAGATTCTATTAAAAAAAAAAATCACTATGCATTGATACAATATTATTTGTACGCTCTTATCTCGGGTAACTTGAACATTTTGGAGTTACTTCCAAAGTTCCCAGGGAGCTAGTCATATGTAGAAATGAATGAGAATATGTAATGTCCAAGAACCACCCCTCCAACCCAACAGAGAACATGAAGGGAAAAAAGACGTAGAGAATGAAGAGGAATTGAAAAAGATTTAATGTCATTTAGTTAAATAAAAAAATGAAAAATTTTAATTGCTGATTATATTAGAATATCTTAATTATTATTTTATATATTTCATCAGTGAATAATAAATATTAAATGTAAATTTTTAACGGTTTGATTAATTAATAAATGCTTGATTTGATTTGAGAATGAAGAATCCATTTTTTACACACAGGAATGGGCGACTCTCATGCCTATTTCACTATTTGATTTAAATCCACCCAATACCAAGAATGTGAATACTGAATAATCAATTTCCATTTCTCTGTCTTCCTCATCTTTTGCCTAAACAAAAGACAATTGATGTCTAACTTGGCCGCCTCATCCACATGAAGGTTATGCATATCAATTCTTAATGAATAAGAATAAGTAAACAATTTTTTCCCCTGCTATGGTCATTCCAAGCACACAGCAATCGCACTAAAATAGCAAGCATTTAGTAGCACTGAGCTTTGATACAATAGAGAATGGCCAGCACTTGTCAAAGTTCAAACACCCTTCAACTTTAACGCCTCTTTGAATGATGGAAAGGAAAGGCGGTTGCTGAAGGAGATGACTGTCCAATGATTAATTAATTTTTTCTTTTAATTCCTCATATATCGAAAAAGGTTCAGAAGCAGCATCAAAGACTATACTTGAAAATCAAAACACTAATATATTTAATTTTATGCAGTTCCTTGTTACAAAACTAAAACTAGTAAGTTTAAAATCTTAAGCACCTTTTGTTACAGTCAGGTAAAGCAATCACGCAGTAACAGGAGATGGACTCCTTGACCGTATCCAAGTTACCAAATCCTCTCGTGTTGCTATAAAATAACCGGCTCTTTCTTCACTCTGCTTAAATGGTGCAGCAAGTTTTTCCACATGGGAAGCGAAGGCATTACCTAGCCCTTGAGAGAACTTATGAGTCCCTGCACCAGTGTGAGCTGAAAATAGCTCCGGCAATGCCTCGTTGCGCTGAACAAATTTCGTTAGAGTGCCCATCCACTCTTCAAGTGCAGTATGGGCTGCACCAACTGAAAGTGACCGAACATCCAAGCTCCACTCGTCTTCTGTTTTTTGGTGTAAATCTGGATATAATCCATAAAGAGTTCCCAGATAGAGCAGCTCATGTGCTCTCCCGTGGAGTTTCTTTGTACGACAGACATCAATCAAGCAGTTGCAAAAGGGTCTTCGTGCCTCAACTGCAGTTTCACTAACAACAGCCTTAAAATCCTCCTTAACAGTCTCGAAACTATTGGTTTCTTCCTCGATCAACTTCACAAGTGCAACCAGCTTTGGATTAGCTTCTTGCAAACAAGCAAGTACCTTGTCCACATCTTCAATCTCCTCACAAAGAGACACAACAGACAGCAAACAACCACAAAGCTTATCATCTGGATTGACACCTCTCTCGACTGAAAATCTGAAAACCCTAACCAGATCATCAATTTTATTTGATTTCCCTAAGCACTGAATCAAACAAGTGCATCCCATCACATTAAGATCAACCCCCAATTCAGACATTTCTTCAAACAACTCCATTGACTTGGTAGCATTCCCTCCGCTGCCATATATATTTAGCATTGCTGTATAGCTCCAACTATCTGGCCTACAGTGCTCTGACCTCTTCATATCCTCAAACAATGTCTCAGCCTCCTTCTCCATACCAAGATCGGCGCACATACTCAGCAATGTATTATACAAAATGAAATCCATTGGCCACTCATTTGACCTCATTCGTTCCCACAAATCCATTGCATCCTTAGCCCACCTAGCCTTGCCATAAATCTTGGCAAGTGCAGTTAATGTTTTCTCATTGGGGGTCAATCCAGATTCTACCATTTCCTCAAACAAACTCCTAGCCAATCCAGGTTTTCCTGCCTTACCCATTGCCTCTAGCAATGTATTGTAGACAACCAAATTCGGCTGCACACCTAAAGCTTTCATTTCTTGCAAAACATACCTGATACCATCATAGTCACCAGCTTC
Source organism: Bocquillonia castaneifolia (assembly GCA_948193215.1). Classification (NCBI taxonomy): domain Eukaryota; kingdom Viridiplantae; phylum Streptophyta; class Magnoliopsida; order Malpighiales; family Euphorbiaceae; genus Bocquillonia; species Bocquillonia castaneifolia. The sequence goes on along the minus strand of CANYLF011873267.1, from coordinate 1,710 downwards.
ACCAAACATCTTTGCCAAAACAGAAAATGTAATAGGATCAGGTTTCCACCCACTAGCTACCCCTCTCTCATACAAACTCAAGACCTCCTCAACCTTTCCCAATTTAGCATAAACATCTAAAATAGCAGAATACGTAACCTCATCAGGCATTAAACCGGTTTTATACATTCTCTCAAACCACTCCAAAGCTTGTTCAAACCTATTGCATCTCTTAGCACAAGTTATAATGGTTGAATATGTAATGTTATCAAGCTGAATATCATTGCTTACCATGTCATTTGCAAGCTTTTCAATGAGCTCAAACTGCCTGCCAAACCTCAAAGACTTCATAGTAACATTGTAAAATATAGTTTCCATACGAAAAGAATTCTGGGTTTTGATCCAATCGAAGAAAAGATAAGCCTTTTGCCATGGTTTCAGAGAATTAAGTATCAAGAGGGCGTTTTCTCTAGTGAGTGGATGAGGAATTTGCTCAACAAGAGCAAGAAAAGAACTTTCAGTAGATTCACAATCATTTAACTTCTGGGCAAACAGCCTCAACTCTTTAACCTTAGGATTAAGAGAGTAAGGAGATCTCTTTTGCCTTTGAAGAGAAAGCACAGACCTTTTAGGCTTAGTGGGATTGACCCAAGTGGAATTTGGCTTAGATAAGATGGTTTGTTTAGCAGTGGAGAGAGAAGTTGCAGAGAGAGGCTTCAGTTGGTCAGATAAAGATGGATTCTTTGGGTTGGGTGGTTCAGACAGATTTTGAGATGTTTTTTGGGAGTTGCAGGAAATGATCGGTCTTCTTTTGTTAGGATTATTTTCATTAATGTGCCTGATTGTAATTGGTGAAGATGAAGTGAAGAAAATGGGTTTTCTTCTCTCCGATTGATGAGGTATTGTAAGATGGAAATCTGGAGCTGCAGAGAGACTAGCAGCAGCCATTGCTGAGTGTGAGAAGGAGATAGAGAGGGTAGCTGTTTTGTTTTTAGAAATATCTCTTTTCTTCTTTTTCTTTAATGGCAAATTGAGATTAAGATTGTCTTCTTTCTTTCTTTTGATATTTTCGTAGCCTTATCTCATTTTGAATCCATTATTACTTAGTACAATTTTTTTCTTAAAAAAAAAAATCAGAATTGTTTAACAAGATTGTTTGTAAAAATTTAAAAAATCGAAGAAAATAGACAAATACAGATAAACGTATACTCTATAAATTAATAACCTTTATTATTTAATAAAAAATAAATTCATCGACTCTTGTGTATAAATTAATAATTCTACTATCTATTATTTAATACAAAATATTATATAACTATGTGTAATATTAATTTATAGAATTATCTTTCCCTATATAAACCCCATGTAAGAGCAAGTCTAACAGTTTTCTCTATTTCACTTCTCAAATTATTATAAATAATACAATATTTATCTCAAAATTTGCATATATTCTACTTTTTACCCACTATTTAAATAAATAATTCATTTATTTACCTTGAAAAACATATTTTTTTTTTTGGACTTCAATAGTTGCTCTATGATTTTGACAATCTACGTCCAATTTTTCTCTAAAATAATTAGCTAACACAATTTTCAAGACATAATTTCAAAAAAAAAAAAATACTATTCCACCAAAGGAAATAGAGAAAAAAAATAGATAGTCTCTTGGACTTGCTCTAAATTGCTTATTTTTATAGTTATTTATATCTTGACATACATAAATTTAGAAAA